>JAQGBV010002004.1:0-13003 GCA_034698685.1 Isotomurus pseudopalustris
ATAAATATCTTGAGATATAGGGTAAAGTTCGCCGTAATTAGGGTTATATTTCTTACTTTGTCGATCGAATGCTAATACGTCAGTTTTTGATAGGCTGAGTCATCAGTAATTTATGGCAAATGAGGTCATCGTCATGATCTATTTCAGTCGTTATCGTCATCAACAAATTGAGTAACATGACATTATTCAGTAGCTATTTCAGTCCACTGAAATTTTCGTTACCGTCATTAGACATTTCAGTCACATGACGTCGTCAAGAATTTGAGTCGAACGACAATAAATAGCCATTTAGCATTCTTATTATATGAGCTATTTGATCCGTCGATTCTCAGTCGTATCAGTCAAGAGGCGCCCATTTCTGGTCATTACCGCAATTAAATGATGGCACTTGTCTTCGTATAATGCAGTTGTATTCGCAGTTTAATGACGTCGTGACGTCATTGGTCGTATTAGGGAAGAGACACCATTTTCCGTACAGTGAAGTGACGTCGTCTCCTGCTCAGTCAAGTGTGACGTAATTTGTCGCATAAGTGAAGTGACACTATTTTCCGTAAAGTGACGTCGTCTCCTGCTCAGTCAAGTGACGCTAGTTTGCATTCCTTCAAGTGACGCTATTTCCTTTTCTGTCAAGTGACGCCGATTGCCGTTAAGTTAAGTGACGCCATTTCCCTTTGAGTCAAGTGACACCATTTCCCATTGAGTCAAGTCACGGCATATTCCGTTAAGTCAAGTCACGCCATATTCCGTTAAGTCAAGTGACGCCATATTCCGTTGAGTCAAGTGACGCCATTTCTCGTTCAGTCAAGTCAATCCACTTCCCATTGAGTAAAGTAAAGCCCTCTGCTGTGTCACGCAGTTTCAGCTGTAACTGATTTACTTAATTTGCTGGATCAAATGAATCATGCCATATTGGCGTGCCTAAATCGCCGTTTTAAAATTAATTGACACCATTATAAGTATATCCGACTGTTTTATCTCACCGATGGGATAAAATGTAGTTTACGTTTTTAGCAGACGAAGCTATTCTATTCATATGAAGGGACATCTTCATTTCCCCTGTACTAACCATGTTAACATCTTCATGACCTTGTGAGCTGATGGATTGGCAGTAGCTCTTGAATCCGTCGGGAGGTTTGGTTAGCAAAGGAAACCAAAGATTTCAAACTCGATTTGATATAATAGGAAGATTGATTGCGGTAATTCTTTAAATTAATGACAGAGGGCTATAATATGAGTAGAGAAAGAAAAGTGCAACATATCGATTTTTTGTGTTGGTGTTGATACCAGTGCACTGCCCACTGCAGTATGCGCATGTACATTTTGAATGTTACATGCGCATACTGCAGTGGGCAGTGCTGCATGTACAAACGTTAATATCTGAGGGCTGTATCTCGGTGACCTTTTTATCCAAGGTCATGAAACAACGATTCGAGACATGTGGACGTCAATAGGGTCCCCAACGCTTTGAAATTGTAAAAATCGTTTGTACGGTTCATGAGGAGTAGTGAACAGAAGGGTCAATCAACGGTTTCGTCCCTATCTGACATGTGAAAGCAAGTATTTCCTTTTTCTTATTTAACGCACCTAATGTGAAAGTGTTGGTTCCCTATATTACACTCGTTAAAACTTTATCGCTGAATCTCAGCTGCCTTTCAACTTAAGGTCACGAAATTACAATTTGGGACATGAAGAGGTCAATTGAAATCATAACATTTTGAAATTTTGAAAATCAGTTGGACGGTTCATGAGGAGTAGGAAAAAAACGGGCCACCCCACGGATTTTATATATAGGACATTTTTTCCGTATCTTACACACGTTATATGAACGCATGTGCTCCGTATCTTACACACGTAATATGAACGCATGTGTTCCCTATCTTACTTACGTTAAAATTTAGGTGCTATATCTCAGCGACATTTTGACCTAGTGTCTTGAGTCAACAATTTGGGACATCTAGAGGTCAATTTAAATCATAACATTTTGAAATTTTGAAAATCAGTTGGACGGTTCATGAGGAGTAGGAAAAAAAACGGGCCACCCCACGGATTTTATATATAGGGCATTTTTCCGTATCTTGCACACGTTATATGAACGCATGTGCTCCGTATCTTGCACACGTTATATGAACGCATGTGCTCCGTATCTTGCACACGTAATATGAACGCATGTGCTCCGTATCTTGCACACGTAATATGAACGCATGTGTTCCCTATCTTACACACGTTAAAATTTAAGCGCTGTATCTCAGCGACTTTTTTACCTAGGGTCATGAGACAACGATTAGGGACATCTAGAGGTCAATTGGAATGATATAGTTTTGAAATTTTCAAAATCGGTTGGACGGTTCATGAGGAGTAGGGAAAAAACGGGTCACCCCACGGATTTTATATATACAGATAAACCGTGTCGGCAACTAAAGAAAACCCCAACTTAAAATATGTGCATTATTCTCAAACATTTTATCGCCACCGGCATTACTATGCATTTCCGGTAGTGGGCCAGTCGCCCTACACCTTTATCTTTACCCACACAGTGAGACGATGCCTTTACGCTACATAAACCGTATCGGACTAACCAGTCACCAATCACGTGATCTTTGCACTGAACCCACGCATTCTGATAGTGAACAAGAATCTGCCACACGCGAAAATTACTTCCACTTCCGCTCTTTTTAGCTGATCAGGATGGCACAAACTAATAAAAAATTTGCCGTGCTCCTCTTCAAATTAGACAACTCTGTTGAAGTAGCGCCTTATTCATGGCTGCAGAAGACTGACTCTGGAGTATTTTGCCCCTGGCCTAAAAAGATATCGACGGTGTTTCGAGCTAACCTTTCGAAATCAGACTCTTCTAAGCCCATGAAAGAATGGAAGCTCTACAAAGTTACATTGAAGGACGAGTACGGTAAGTTTTAGCTCATAAACTTTATAATGCCAAGTAAAACAAAGCATAAGAAGAAAAGCAGTACTATTCTCGACGCACAGCCTCCAACTTCCGGGTTGTTTCAAAGTAAGGATCACTGCCTGCATTTAAAGATAAGCGAGAATAAGGCTTTTAAAAATAATACAAATCAGACTCGAGCTAACTGTATTTTCATGTTTGAAAGGTGTCGAGGTTCACAATTCCGGCTTGTCTTTGGAGCTGACGACTTTGTTTGAAACATCTTCCGTTGCGTCCACCGCCACCACGCCAATTAGGAACCCAAACAAGACAGGTATCTCATATAGGATTAAATTCGTTTCAGAGTAATACAGTACACCGAGTAATGTCAGAAACTTTCTTTGTACAGTACCCGCAGATGAAGTTGGCCTGGAATGCAATTTGGTGCCAATTAACACATTAGAAGAACTACGAGCAGAGCAACGAAGTATAATTTTGTGTTACTGAATCATGTGACTCCTAAAAATTAAACCCATTTAAGAGATGCTTTTCACTTCTAGATGGTATTTCGGAGCTGGTCAAGAAGGTGGAGTCTCTAATTGAAGAGCAAAAGGAAATGAAGTCTCTGCTTCAAAGAGCACTATCGACGAACAATTCAAAGGACGAAGCTGTTGAAATTCCGCCTTTGCAATTGATAACTCAGAAAGACTTAAATGACCTGGAAACCAGGGTAGACGACGCATCTAGGCGAGCAAAACTGGTTAGTTATTATTTCTCTTAGAAGTTTAAAAGTGGTTAACCCGTATTATTGTTTAATGTAATTGACGATTTCAGAAATCACTTTTAAACCGTGTTGGTGGTGACGACGTGCCTAAAAATTTTTTCAATGTCTTGAAAACATTAAAAGTCACGAGTTGGCTTTACAGTTGCGATTTACCGGCTCCTCAGGGAAGGTCCCGTTTGGAATCACGAAAACTTGTGAAAGAGTTCGAGGTATGGATGCACCGAGTTGAACATATTGATCGTAGTTTTTGTCTTTTAAATGTCAATTGAAATATATGAATAAAGGTAGTCGCTGAATCCCAGCCGTTGAGCCTACCAACCGATCAGAAGTAGAACGACTGCATAGGACTGCAACTGCATAGGTAATAATGTGCATTAGAATATTCGAATTCTTTGTGTTGTGGCGGATGCCCCAGCAAGAAGCTTTATAAAATGCCTAACAAACCATAATGCTTACTATGGGTATGAAAGGTGCTACATGAAAGGAAAATAGAATAAGAGGATACTTTTCCCGAAAGCAACAATAGGTCCTTTATATACATACTAAACTTTTAGTAACCAGACTTATGAAAGTCATCACAACAGTACTTCACCTTTAATTCAATTAAAAATTGGCTGCATATCACAAATCCCTGTCGACTACATGCACCTCGTATGTTTGGGTGGTATGAAGAAATTTTTGCTGGTTTGGACTTCTGTGCCTCTTACTTGTCTCCTAGGACCCCAACAAATCTTAATTATCTCAGGAAGATGAATTAACTTAAAGTCCCCTTTAGGACGGGATTTGAATACTTACACGAGGAGGTTATTCGTCACGGTTCCCTTGATTCCTGTAGTCCATTTATAATAATAATAATAATAATAATAATAATAATAATACATCTTTATTGTCAAAGGGTACAGCTTGATTAAACTGATTTACAACCAAAGACGCACTAACTACGTAGTTTCAAAATGAGTAATTAGATTAGGTATAAAAATAATCATATAAGTTACAAGGTTTGCTTTCTTTTTTTAATTATATTTTGTTGTAACAAGAATTGTATATTTGCAGAGTCACCGTGCTTGATTTCATTGGATAGTAGGTTCCAGTACATTGTAGCTCTATATTTAACAGAGGATTTATAGAAATTAGTTTTATAAGATGGAACAAGTAGATTATTGTTACGAGATGACCTTCCAGTGTCGGCTGGATGGTCAACAAAATTCTGAAGTACTTCGGGAATAGAGTTACTTTCAGGGAGAATAAAATTGTTGATTAACTTATCAATCATCATTGTACATTTAAGTTCGAAAACTACATGCATCAATCAAAGAAGATAATTGGATTTCATAACTCACAACTTAGCCAAGTGGTCAATAGAGTCACAGAGTCACAAAATCACAATATGCATAAGTCAAACCCATTGAGAGATCACTTCCGGTTAACTTCAACTAAAGGTGATGATTGCACACTGTCTAAGACGTACAAATTTTATAAAATTGTCGAAATACAATCCTCTGAAACCATAATGTGTAAAGTTCTTAAAGTCAAAAGCAATGTATTAAGCTACCCCTGTGAAAGCAATTTGTTTAACATTAGTTTAGTGGAGGAGACTGATTCTTATAAAGTAATAAATCGTAACGATATCCTTAAGAAATGCCTACTTCTTCCAAACGTAGAAAATATTTTACTATGTGTCCCAATGGTAAACAGTTAGGTAAATATTAATGCAACTTTGTTTTTTATTGATTATTGACTGATTCCTGTGAATGAAATAAAAAGTATTCAAAATTAGTAAAGGGTGACGTGTATACATTATTTACTGGCATTGTAATGGAAAGCTACAATTGCATGCAAAGTTTCAATAATGGCAACTCGTATACATATATGCACACATAAAGCATGCATTTACAGTAAGGAACATGTATTGACCATGCCATCAGTTCTGGTAATTCCACCAGTAAAAGATGCCGGGCCAGTATTGAAGAAACGTACTTAATAGGTACAGTGAAAGGGGGCGTTTATGCACATCACCACAACGCGAAAACCGGTACTGGTACGGTGCTTTGCCATCACGTTTGTGTTACTTGGGAAGAACCTGCTATCCGGAATTAAAAGAAGTTTTATGAATTATTCCCGCCTATCGGATAATATTGAAGATAGTCTTCGGATAATCATCCATTCTTATAAAATATTTCCGTAGTGGGATTAGGAACATACAGTACGCCACACAACCCAAAGTAACCCATATTCATACAAGTAAATCTACTGGCAGCTTTTGGTTGAGTACTGACAGGGTTTTTGTACTACTTGAAAATGTAATGTCTTTGAAATCTATAATAAAGTAGATGGAAGCAGATTGGAAAACTTCGACATAAAATAAAGAATTAAAATCCCAATATTAAGAAATTTCCTTAGTAGTTAGATAATTCCCATAAATTCATGGTTCACGTGAGGCTGGTGGTCACAAAAATTGGGAGCTGGTCACTGGGACAATAAATGTTGAAATTTTGCCTTAAAAACTTCATGCCAAGCAGTCTGTTTAGCCCAGACAATTTTAAACAGCTAAACTTGAAACACGTTAAAAAGTATTAAAAGTAAATAAAATATCGAAGGCTGCGCCCCTGAACCCCTCCAGATTTGTTGGGAAACTCTTATTGTTTCCAGATTCTGGTCCGGATATTAATGAATATTGTAATCAGCTGACAAAACACGGACATTCCAATCTGAGTTATATTTCAAATCGGCTAAGTAGAAGCGCAAAATGTTCTACTGCCACCGGCATTTGAATCATACTAATTATGGTAGGCTAAATAGGAAACTTTTAATGCATACTTTTGAAATTGATTTTTTAAATCTGACAGCTACAAGCAAATCGAAAATTGCAAATAATTGACCCACACTGGTCACCAGGGGGCCAGTTTGGGTCAAACAATTTCACTACATCTGACATTTTATAAATAGAGGTTAAATTGTTAATTGAGTAAAAATTTTAAAATCAGTTAATTGGAAGCAAACCACTGGTCCGGGTAAAACGGTTTTGACCCCAATTGATCTCTTACTGGGCCAATTGTCTCAAACAAATAGACATCGCTTTTCATTCCCAAAATCATATTATAATTCTTTGTAAAACTATTCTAATCGGCCAATTGGAGGCAAAAGACCCCCTCGTGTCACACACAATTGACCACCACTGGTCACCTAATGACCCCCACTGGTCTCTTACTGGGCCATTTGTCTCAAACAATTCGACTTTACTTTTCATTCCAGGAATCATACTAGAATTCTTTACAAAAATATTCCAATCGGCTAATTGGAAGCAAAAGACGCCCTCGGGTCAATCGATTTCCACCCACACCTGTCACCTAGTGGCCCAACTACATCCAACAATTCTCAATTACTTTGCATTCCCAGATTCAAATTAGAATTCTTAGATGAAACTATTCGAATTGGCCACTTGGAAGCAAAAGACCCCATCGGGTCCTACACATTTGACCCCCACCGTTTATTGGGTTCAACGATTGCCTCCAAAATTTGATACGACCTTCCTATTTGTCCGAGGCGTCTGTGTACAAACTTTTTACCAGATAAGTTGAACCTTTCATGAGTTATCGTCCGTACAGCACACAGACAGACAGACAGACAGACATCAAACTAATCTTATAAGCCCAAATTGACTGGGCTAAACATGTATTATCCCTCTATCTTAGCTACGCTCTCTGAATCAGGTTTTCACAAGGAGTTGTAAGGCCCTGGCTATCGTGCCTTTGACTTACACGATTTTCTAGCCAAAACCTAGACGATGGAGCTATTCTTCCCAAAAAACGGAACTTGTAAATCAATTTTAATGGGGATTGTTAGAATAATTAAAGAATTCGAAAACCAGTTACGGCTGATTCAGAAATCTCAATTTATTCCGAAACTTTAGACCAAAACTCGATTTTCACAAGAAAACGTGGCGAAGATTTTCACACTACCTTTCACTTTCGTTTCCAAAATGAGAACGACCCAATTTTCATTTTACATCATTTTCATAACAACACAACAACTCTCATCGCTACGGATACTTTACAGAATACATATATCATATTGTTGTATAGATTCGTACCCCGGGGGAACATATTCGAACCCTGGGAGTACACAATCGTACCCCGAAGTGCTACATTCTCATAAATCCTCCACTAATGATACACCATTAATGACCTTTAACAGGGCATAAAGACTAAAGGCTGAAACGATTCTACATTTCATAACAATAATCTTTCTTTTAACGCTAGCCGATCACACCCTCCCAAGAACTCCTTGGTATCTTTGTTTTGCTCCTTTATTCTATAACTTCAAGCCAAGCAGTTTGTTAAGCCCGACAGTTTTTAATGGGTAAAATTCACAGCATCTTCACAATTTTGAATTCCGCCTGTAATCCTCGTTATAGTGTCGCAATACCCTTACACATGAAATATTTGTATTCGGCTAACAAATTAGGGTTATTTCAGTACGAGTAATATTTCTGAACGGCTAATCAGGTAAAGGATTTGTTTAAGCTCAATCAAATTTGAACCATACTCACAATTTACTTGATTTGTGACATCAAACTTTTAATTAAAACTTTTCAAAATGAGCATACATGCAGGCATATTATTTATATAAATAATTGGCTTATGTCAGTTGCTCTGTTCATATTTGAAAGTCCCGCTTGCTTTTTGGGGTAAGTTGAGAATGGAAATTATTTTATAATTAAAGTCAAAATTCAGCGGAAATCTTCAGACAGTTATGTCAGCGGCCCGTTTTCGAAATAATCCCCACAGATTGAAAACAATCCAAAAGCAAGGGTAGGAAACAATCCCCTTGGTTGGAAACAATCCTTTCGGTTTAATTACAATTCGAAGGGTTGAATACAATCCCATTGGTTTAAATACAATTCAAAGGGTTGAATACAATCCCATGGGCTGGAAACAATCCCTAAGGGTTGAAAACAATCCTTGCAGGTTGGAAACAGTCCTCACGGGTTGAAAACAGTCCCCTAGGGTTGCAAACAATTCCCATGGGTTAAATAGAAGCTCTACCGATTAGAAACCAAACCGACGGGTTGAATAGAAGCTCTACCGATTAGAAACTAAACCCACGGGTTTGAAACAATTCGTTAATACTTCCAGAATAGCTATGCCCGTTCCACGGGCTCCGATGGCTTGTACATACATATTATGCAAACGCATTGTGAATATTATCACTATTATTATGCGCTAATGATAGGAGTTCGGTCTGAAATTGAATGCAAGCTGCCCTAATTTCACACACTTAAGGACAACTGCGCAGTTTTTCTATACAACCACCACCATGTGTTTTGAGTTGCTAATAAATTGTGTTTTCGTACATATTTGAGTAGTTATAAGCGTCTTCTGAGGAAATCAAATCATTTCTACGGCTTACACCTAGTTAATACACATCAATTGAAGATAACTTAGCTGTAGCACAGGGCCATTTATAGAACGGGATATTTGAGTAAATTTGTCTGCCAAGCAGTATGAGCTTTAGCGTTATATAATCCAACAGAAAATGACAGTTAAACCATTAGAGCCGTATCGTTTTAATGCTAACCTCTGCATCAATATTCTGTTGCCTCCAAGACATATTTTATACAATTTAAACAAATAACAAAATGCTAAAGCATATCACACAATTGTAAACAAAGGCTATTTCTATTATCAAAATGAGATATTTATGTCTCTGAGATGGTATAGATCAAACGTTCATATTTAAGACGTTCATTTCGGGTACCATAGATATGATAGTTCTGCTTAGGTGCTTGATTTCATCGTCGTATTATCATAGCCTCTTACTTCATAGTTTAAACATTTTCGTCGCTGTTTTTTTCATCGCCCATTTTTGCATAGCATGGAAATTCATAGTTTTCGTAACAAAATTAAAATTAAGATTCAAAAATTAAACTTCACATTCAAAAATTAATATTGCAGACAAGATTCTTAATGTACTTTTCTATTGGAGTGGTTTCAAAATCTGTCACAACGTTTTGCAATTTTTTAGGAAGTGAAATTGTCCTTGTACGTTTACTGGGAGGCTGCTGGTACCCTGTGTTAGCTTTAATCATTGCAATCTGTGAAGAATTTTTCGAAAGGATCAATAACTTCTTCTTTCTCGAATGCCAAAGCTGGCAAATATGAAACATGGAATGCGAAGTACGAGTCATCTTTGAACATTGTGTGTAAATTGGAAACTCCTCCAATAGTAGAATAGAATAGTTGTTGTACTCTAATTGCCCCTAATAAAACAAATTTGATTTAAAAGAAGAGGAGAGCTTTTAAAGTTTCCAGACACAGTCACACGGTTTGACTATTGGAGTCGTAAAGCTCCAGTAAAACGTACTCCAGACTCAGAGTGCTTAGGAGCATGATTATGGTGTTCGGAATGAAATTCAATGTCTTCATTTAATGTGTGGCACCGCCCACGGCATTTGTCGACTGTGTACTAGACGCAGCGCCACACAGTTTTAGCATGAGGTTGGTTAGACTTCTTAATAATAAAAAGGTAAACTTCGTAAATTAATAAACCATTCAACTGGTATACCAAAGTATCGCAGCAATGCAGAAACTAATTGAATTTATAGTAGTAATTAGAAGTCAGAATTTAGATTTAAGAAAACAGAAACTAGCCTGAAGGTGATCTACCGGTTATGAGGATGGGGTACGGAGTGAAACTCCAAAATGGTCTCCATCATAAAAGATGGTTGTCTCCGTGTCAATGGACGACGGGACAAAACCATAACTGGTGGGGTGGATGATGAACGGGGTTGACGAAGGGATGAAGGAGAATTCGGTGGAGATGGTGGCAATGGGGAGAAAGTTGGTGGCAGTGTTGGTGGCGATTGAGGAGGTTGGCGAAGAGGGTTGGTGGCTTCGTAGAAGGTTGAAGCTTCCCAAAAGAGGATCTTCATCTTCTCAATATTCCTCAAAAAAGGAGGATAGCCATCCGCGACAAATAATCGTTGCCTTCGCTCCTGCACCAAAGCTGGACCTACAGCCCGTTCCCAATTGTAGGTCCAAGCAGCTTTAGCGGAGAAGTACACCATCATAATAAAATTTATGATGATGCTGATTGCACCTAAAAAATAATTGTACCCTTAATTTTTGCGTGAATAAAATAATTAAAGGGAGTAGATAAATATAAAAAAGCCCAAATTGCCCAACGTCAAAGAAAGACTTTTCAAGTGATCCTTGAGGAACACTTGAAACTAAGGAAGAGGGGCTGGGGCACATCCGCCAACTTCCTGGAGACACCAACAGCTTTTCCTGCGACAAGAAGATTGACATATCGGGGGAACAGAAAGTTGCACAGCAAAAAAACACCCGGCTGCCAAACACTCCATGCAATTGAAGCGATGCAAAACACAAGCCATGGCTAATAAAAGTTGACGGTTAATTTTTAGAGAGGAATGACTTGCGACTGGACTCAGAGAGAAAGAGAATTGGAATGCCAGGTGAGAGGGAAAATATGCCTCCGCCAGGTGAACCATTCCCAAGTACTAGTATTGAGCCCATTGAAGGAATGGGGACAAGAACATTCAATATATGAGCCTAAAAGGTAAAGAATAATTTTGCCGAGTGAATATTGAGTCCGTGGAATTAAACAACGTAAACACATAGTAGTACGTTTTAAGAATTTTATTCAAACAAAAGTACGTCATATACGTAACAAATAATTAAGCCTAAATAACACTTAATTATAAACTAATTTATGGTAAAACCCAAAAACCTTATCTTCGTTATATTGACAATTTAAACTATATCCTAACAGGATAGAATTAACAGAAGTACGTCTAGATCTGAAATATATAAAGTATAACACAAATAACTCGCAAGAAGAGCTTTTGAGACATTGGAGAGGCTTTTTAACACAAATCTCAACTGGGAACCTACATTTAAGTCCATAATGAGACAAACTTCGTCCAAGACTGTCAAAAAACTCCCCAACAACTTTACCGCTCTTTTGAGATAGAAAAATGGCAAGCCAATGTCCTTCTTTGACGCTTCTGACTTCGCTGTGTAAGACGACAGCAACTGGCAAGTATTCAAGACTGACCTTGTCGAATTCATCGCGAGCAACTATGTAGACCTTTTTAAGGTCAGAATAACGCAAATTCTTCTTTAAAAAGTTGAAAATGGTCCTACTCTCCATCAGTTGGATAAAATTGCATCAGAATAAACGGATTTTTGCCCGTCAATCTGTATCATTTGTTGAAACTGACCCAAAACCAGACAATTAAGGGATGTGGTCGTGGCGGTCTTGAAATTGAGTGAGATTTTTAGCTGGCCAAATTTTGGTAAGTGAAAGCTGTTCCATGATGAACATGAAACGACTTCTAAGGCCAAAAGACATTTTCCATCTTTGTAATTATCCCTAGTGATCTGAGAGCCAAAGTGTGAGATTGGAAGTATAGATTTTATCGTATCGTATCCCAAAAGAAATATATCGTTTTCTGCATCAAAAACTATTTGTCTAAACGCTACAGTGTCGCCGTCAGCTTGAACATTTATCGACTGACGAGAATTTGGTAGGAACACAAATGGCGATTCAGTGAAGCTTCCCGCGACGGGCGTAGCACTGATGAGTCCAATGACAACAACGCGAGGTAGAGCGCCATAGAGCAAACCTTCTGAGACTACATTAAACGTTCCCGTGGGTATTTGACCTCATTATTCAAGAATGGGTTGTTAAACCGTTTTGATGAAAGGATTTTATTGTGGTCGGAGACAATTTGAGGGTTAATTATATGGCGCTTGACAAATAACGTGCACTCGTCAAATTGAATTTTGTATGGGAAGGGAGACGTAAGTGCGCTTTCGTTATTAGCCCAGCTTCCAACGAGAGAAAATTGTGGTCTTGATCGGCGTAGAGTAACTTTACATTCCACATTCAAAGGCAAGAACTTTTGCTGAAGAAATATCGAGTCCGCAATTTTCCCAACCAATTCCACGGGTTTACTATTTTGGGTCAGTTCCTTTCAAACTTTAAAGCCCACGTTTGTGTCAGCAAAAATGTGATGCTTGTCGTCTGGGTAGTACATTTCCGATTTTAGAGTTGACTTTGATTCTGCTTCGGTAGATGAAAGAAGAGTTCCTAAAAAGTATTTGTAAGCATACAAGCTAGGTCCATTTTTGGTAAGTGGCATTTAGTTTAACTGCACTTCACAAGATTCAAACAGAGACGCGAGAAAATGTTCACAACTTGTGACGTTTTCGTCATCCAGAGGATTAGTTTTTTTTAAATATGCGAAGTCGGATGTACAAATATGAACTTTCCAGGTCCGTGTATTGGGTAAAGCTTCCAGGAATAATAAATGT
>JAQGBV010002005.1:0-13003 GCA_034698685.1 Isotomurus pseudopalustris
CTATACGACAAAACAGTCGACGCACAATTTTCCCTAGGAACTTTTGCTAGGCGTTTTTCTTTAAAACTCAATGCAGCAGCAGCTCTGGGGTCTTGCATTCTTGTCAATGGTTCTACTTCAATGTTATACTTCGGATAAACCCTTTTAAACTTTTTCGCCTTTTTTGTCTGCAAGTTTGCTGCGTCGCTTGTAGGCTCGTTATCATCAAAAGTCATACGCTTTCCTTTTGCCGGCTTTGTCCCAAGACTATTTGCGATATCAGTTTCTTTTGTATCCGAATCTTCAGCATCTTCTTCAACCTCTTCAGTCCTTTGACTCTCCAATAGTGCCAATTTTACCTTCAGTGCATACACAATAAACTGTCAGTTATTAATCCCACCTCTAATTTATATACCACAGCTAAATAAATTCATGAAGATCTCACCTTCTTCTGAAGTTTTATTTGTTCCAACTTTTGCTTCCGTCTCTCCTTCGCTTCATCTTTCAGCTTTTGTTTCTGAGCAAACAATTCCCGAATTTCCTTCTCACGCTCCGACTTCATCTGGACTGACGACACCACCTCCGGAGATTCTTCGTCTCCACTGCTGTCCCCATCTTCTCTTATGTTCGATTCGGTTTTCGAACTCATTTTCATTCCAACAGGTCTATCGAAACTTCGAATACTTCCAAACAACGTTCACCTAAGAATCCAGCAACACGAAATAAACACATGGACGGTGCACATTGAATTTTGTTTTTGTAAAAATTTGCCGCCGTCCATGAATAGAGAGTTGTGATTGGCGGGTGTGTTCTTCGTGTAAGGCGGGTGTAAAAGCTGAAAGTGAGAGTGTTGTTAGAGAACAACCTTGAGCATCGCAGTAACAGTACACATGTTATATTATAATTTTATCATTACGCAAGGACATGTGTTTTTCTTCGTCCTGAAAGATGAACTAGAGGAAATATTACCCTTCACGTGCGTGGTGTGAGATATTCGAAAGTCATGCTTGCTCGTAAGAAACTAACCTATAATGCCTAATTTACTTGCATGTTTTGCGTTTTGCCCTTCATATACTCTCTCGGGTATTACATGCGTATTTGAAGTTTGAAGAGCTCTACAGCTGGATTTTTGCAACTTGCAGGGTATTTTGTCTCAAAGGAGGATTTATAAAATTGCAAGACGGAAGTATTATAACTGCTGAGAAAGTAAGTATTGGTATTTTACACTTTGCTATTTAGGTGGCATTGATCTAGGTAATTGTTAGTAATCTAGATCAGTGGATGATAAAGACTTAGCTAATCTATCACTGACAAACTGACAATTAAAACAACTCTTTTCTTTCTCTGCACTTGTAGTGTTGGCATTACTGTACATTTGTACAAACTTGATATTGGATATTATGGACTTTTACACTGATTGTGAAGAGGCTGAGTCAGATAACCTATTCCGTCCACTATTCCAGAATATAGGTTGGGCTGACAGGCTGACATAGACATTGCTTTAATGCTTATGGATGTTTTATTGCTCATGGCACTGGGACACAAATGTTGTATTGCAAAGCCGATTAGTCGCCTACTTGTTCACCTTACAACCTACTTAAGTAACAATCCACTTTGTAACTCTGGGTAAATTGTTCAATGAATCTACTGTTTATAATTCTTCTGCTGAAATAGTTTACATAGCCCTTATTTTATAGCTCTAGAATCTAAGGTGCAGTGTATACCTGCATTAAAGCGTATTGCTGGTAGAGCACCATCGATTGTATTCAAGTTCATCTATCTCTTCCTTTATTCCTTTACCTTGGTTTTGATCATGCGAGTATCTAATTGACATCAGACAGACACACGACAGCGCAGCATTGCAGCATCTTCTCAGTTAGTTGTCTGCCTGCTATTGAACTTCAAAGTTTATTCTGACAAAGGTTCCCAGCAATTCTGAAATGACGCTTCTTGGAGCGTTGGTTGGGTTTTCCGGAGTCGTAGTCGTACTTTGCATAATTGCGAGGAAGATTTTGCTAATTCATTGGGGAAAAATCACACCAGAAGAAGAGGAAGATGTACAGGGAAAGGTTGTGCTAATCACTGGAGCTGGTTCTGGAATAGGATTTGAAACTGCTGTAGAGATGGCAAAGAGGTACTCAACCGGTTCAGTTAATTCCAATTAAGGATAAGTTTTATAGTCATTGCTTGTTTGCAGGCGTGCTACGGTGATTATCACAGGTAGAACCTTGAGACTGGCTAGAGACACGGAGGTTAATATTAGGAATAGGACATTTTTGGGCAAAGTGGTAAGATCAACATACTTTTGCAAGAGGCTGAATGATTTTGCTAACAGATCTGTTACAGACAGTTTGTCATTTTCTGTTGTCTGCAGATTCCTTTGGCTGTAGACCTGTCTTCATTACAATCTGTTGAAGCGTTCAGTAAAGAGGTGTACAACTGTGTGGAGAAAATTGACATTTTGATCAATAATGCAGGAGTCCTAGTTCCTGTGGCAAAAAGAGAAAAGACTCAAGATGGGTTTGAGATACATTTTGGAATTCACCACTTGAGCCACTTTTATCTAACGAGTCTACTCATACCATTGTTAAAGAAAGGCGAATCCAGTAGGTATGCACGTATGGAGAATTAAGAAGTTTTAAATTTCTAGGATGTCATTTACCAAATTCGTATTGTTTTTAGGATAGTCGTGCTAACATCTTTTACTCATAGAGGAATGAAATTAAACTTAGACGACCTCAATTATGAGAGAACTGAAGTTGCCCAAGTGAATATAAATGACAATGAGTTGTACAAGGCTTCAAAGTTGGCAAATATTCTTTTTGTGAAAGAACTGGCTAGGCGTTTTCAAGACAAAGGGATTAATATAAATGTATATGCTTGCTGTCCTGGAGTCGTTGCTACTAATATTGCACGGAACCTTAGTTTGCCGTGGTACTCTTCGTTTATATATCCACTAATGGCACGTACTCTCATCAAGTCTTCGGTGGAGGTAATCTAAGTCAAAAACATTCAGCATAAAACTATCTTTTGTCGTACTGTTAATTGTCTTTTTACTCAAGGGCTGTGCTACAACTATGTATTGCGCTTTATCCAAAAAGTGTCGTAATGAAAGTGGATTAATGTACAGAAATTGTGCCCGTTGGGAAGATGTAAGAAAAGCATTTCCAGAAGACCTAATACATCAAATTGTTCCTACGGCTTATCCGGTAGACGATGCTGAGAGGTTGTGGACTGAAAGTGAGAAATTATGCAACAGACGTTTTGTTGTATAAAATAATCGAGTAATATAAGCAGAGTATGAATTCCACATACATGGGAAATAAAAAGGGAGAACTAACAAATACAATTCAACGTAGCCTTGGAGTGATGCTTGGTCACTCTATTTGTATGAAAATTCATATTCGACAGCATCTGTTTTAGAATAAGATTCATATGTTTATTTTTTTGTCTAAGTTGACTCGCATTCGTGATTTCTTATTTTCTTACCACAGCAGCGGTTTAAAACATGAGACTTGCTACTCGTATTTTAACGCTGAGCACGCAATGCTTTTCAGTCAATTATCTCTTCATCATGATGCTGTATGTGTCTCAGCTACATAATGACTAGGTTCACTGAAGTGGATGGTTTCAACATAATGACCATGATTCAATAGATAGAGACAGCATTAGTCAACAAAAGTGTGATAAACAGGGACATCGATAGACCTGAGTCTGGGTTGTTCCACTGAACTTCATTTTCTGATTCATTACATTACAAACTGTTGAAGTGGCATTTCCCAAATCTCCATCCTGGTTTCAAAATTTTGAAAACTAGAATTTGTTTGTCATGATTTGGAGCATCTTTTGGTACCTGGGTGTTTTCTGTGGCAGTCTAGTGATAGTCCGCTGGCTACTATCCAAATGGAGAGGTAGCTTAGACAGAACAAATGAAATCAATATTAGGGGAAAAATTGTAATTGTCACTGGAGCATCTGCGGGGATTGGGATTTCTACTGTGGTTGAACTGGCATCTAGAGACGCTAACGTCATCATGGCTTGCAGAAATATGGAGAAAACTAAAGAGGCTATACAAATTATACGATCGAAAACTTCTCGTGGTCAGCTTGTAAGTCTAGTTCACTAATATCTTGTAAAACGAAGAACTTCATTTTTCAAAATTGTTGTCACATCGGAATTGTAGATACCTATGAAGTTAGACTTGGCGAGTCTAGATTCTGTCAGAAGCTTTGCAAAGGAATTCTTGAGTAAATACGACAGGCTTGATCTCCTCATTAATAACGCTGGCGTTTTGGAACTTTCCGAAAAGCGTGCGAAGACAAAAGATGGATTTGAAATGTGCTTTGGTGTAAACCATCTCGGCCACTTTCTGCTAACTAATTTACTTCTTGATTCCCTTAAAAAGGCAGCACCAAGCAGGTTCTTTATAGCAAACACATTCGAACTACTATAATTTTGTAAGTACTGCCTAAAGAGCGTGATGTTTTTAGGATCGTTACAGTGAGCTCTTTGGCCCACTCGTGGGGTACCATTGACTTCGAAGATCTCATGTCAGAGAAGGCAATCCCGAAAGACCCTGCATATATGGTCAGCAAAGTCTATGCGAACTCTAAACTTGCAAATGCTTTGTTCAACAAAGAATTAGGGTCGAGACTCGAAGGCAGTGGTGTGAGAACTTACTCGTTGTGTCCAGGAATGGTTTTCACTGAAATTGGAAACAATTTGGACATTCCCTTCTGGATGCATTTATTACGACCTATATTTTGGTACCTATTAAGAAGTCCAGAGGAGGTACACTTCACAGATAAAGAAATTGTATTCATATTTGAGGGTACTTACGGTGTGTCATGAGGAATTACATTTGCTTCGATCTGTAGGGTGCATTGACAACTCTACACTGTGCTTTGAGTAAAAATCTCATTCACGAAACTGGACTAATGTATCGAAATTGCCAATTCTGGAATCCCAAGTCTAGAATTGAATTGGATGATGAGGTGGCCAAGAGACTTTGGACAGTTAGCGAAAAGTTAGTGGGACTCTGAAAATGACTTCCAATATCCTTCATATATAGTATCTACTGACATCACATCACCTAGTCAGAACAACTCAACGAGAAGCTGATAATTAAAAATTCTTGAATTGGGAATATTCTGTTCAAAATTCTACAAAGTCTTTCTAAAACATGGAAGTAAATATTTACATTTCTGATAAATAAATTGATAAGTAAGTCTATGGTTCAAGAGTTTAATTGCTTGTGATTATGATATTGCTATGACCAGTCGTGTTTGTTGTGTTGTAATAATTTTAAGAATGCTAGGATAGGTTCTGCATGATAACCAAGAGCTAGAAATTCATAAGGAGTGACAAGCATATGCATCCATGGCCATAATACTATTAGCTTAGCCGAAACAGTCATTATCATTATGCCCGTAATCTGTTCATACCGTTCATACACATTCAATTTCATGTTAAGAACTTGACATTGCATTCACACTCTCAATATCTGCTGTGATGGTATTACAATTGAGTAATCATGTTTACTCCTCGACACTCCTCGTCAGTATGAAATGAAGCATCTATGAAAGTTGTATCCATCCAACAAGTTGTCAGTGATTCCTACACGGTCATTACTGTCAAGTGTCATCTCCAAGTGTTATTGCACAGAAGTGAACTCTAATTTCATTTCTGTGTAGTGTTACGATACGAACTCTTGTTCTTGTCATGAATGCTTCGTTTAATTTGACATTGAAATCTTACACTTACCGACTTACCTACGAATTAACGAAACCTTTTGACCAATTACCTTACTCTAATTAGCTGAGTAAAGTTGTAAAATGTCTTCCTACCTAAATATCAGTGATTCTTCTTGCAGAATGATCATAGAAACTGCAGGTATCATCGGAGTTGGGGCGATTGCAATTGCAATTTTCTACCGGAAGCGTTTGGAACGGTCGTGGGGTGAACATGACACTTCAGATGAAGAAGATGTTCGGAGTAAAATCGTTTTAATAACTGGTGGAAACAGTGGCCTGGGCAAGGAATGCGCGTTGGAGATGGCCAAGAGAGGAGCTGTCGTTATTATTGTAAGATAATTTTGTGCTCTTTTCTAATCGACATACGAACTTATTAACTTATGCACTACTATTGTTATCTGTAATTTGTAGGCATCTCGGGATATGGAATTATCGCAAAAAGCAATAGAAGAAATCCGTACAGTGACTTCAGATGGAGATCTGGTATGAAACCCTATGAAAACTTTTGGAATTCTTAACTCTAGAGGCAAACTAGTGATTATAAATGTTTTATTGTCTGAAATCTTTTCGAAAATAGATTGCCATGCAGCTAGACTTGGGTTCGCAAAAATCAGTCCGAGAATTCTCAGCTTCGTTTCAGGAGAGATTCAGTGAACTCAATATTTTGATCAATAATGCTGGGGTATACTGTCCACTTAAGAAGAAGATGAAAACCTTAGATGGATTGGAACTGAACTTCGGAGTCAATCACTTGGGGCACTTTTTACTTACTAACTTACTTCTGGACCACGCGAAAAAAGGATCTCCCAGCAGGCAAGCAATTAACTTATGCAGTCAAACTGAAATTAAACTACATTCACTGTAGCATTTACTAGAGCTTAACTTTTACTGCGTTCAGGATCGTCACTGTAGCATCTACCCTGTCCGAAAAAGGGAACTTAAACTTTGACGACCTTCTTCTCGAAAAAGAAGACCCTGAAACAAGTAAAGTGATGCCTTACGGAAACTCGAAGTTGGCAAATATCGTTTTCTCTAAAGAGCTGGCCAACAGATTGGCCGGAAGTGGGGTTCATACTTACGCATTATGCCCTGGTTGGGTGAAAACTAATCTTGCCCGTTATATGGATTTATCTTGGAAAAACTACTTACTTATGATCCCTGCTGCGTACTTATTCATGAGAACTCCCCATCAAGTAAGAATCCAGCATAGAGTTGGTATTTTGCAGTAGTAATATTAATCACTAACGTACTTCTGGAAATTTTTTAGGGAGTACAGACTATTCTTCATTGTGCATTGTCAAACAAAACAATGGCAGAGACGGGAAAGCTGTACAGAAACTGTGCTCATTGGGAAACTAAGTCGATTTTAAATGATGAAATGGGGAAAAAGTTGTGGCAGATGAGTGAGAAGATGGTTGGGATGAAGTAATCGATCACAGATGACGAGACCGTTCTCCGTTCTTCAGAAAACGTCGGTATTTTAATAAACTAAGGAGTACGTTAGCTACCATTTATTTTCATTCCTTCTATATATTACTCGAATTCGTTGATACTGTCTTTACGTCGAAGTGGTTTAAAATACGCAGCGATTATTCCACCGTGCATGTGCGACACTCTCTACCATTTAAAGCATTTATTTAGCCGAACCATCACTGCAGAAAATAAAACCGGATATCGAATATAAAACTCAGTGCAATTTTTTGTCGAACGAGCAACATATACTTCATTTTTTGGAATGATCTTTCTTTACTATGTAATGTCTACCTGAGTTACATACTTCATTGACTACTGGGATTGCTATAAAAACTAAGAACTTGTTCTGAAGAAAAATAGACGCTTCACATTAACTCAGCTGCCGAACTTGACCAGTGGTATCTTGATTGCTTGCACATATAAAATCAACTGTAGCAGACGCTTACTTGTACCAATCATTTTCGAAAAGGACAATTCAGTTAATCGAGCCGATTCTAGAGTGTGTGATGATTTTTAAAACATCCAAGTAAAATTAGCTTCATATTCGTATCAAAAGTTTCGTAATGCAGTTGAGAAATGTCTCCAAGCCCTTTTAGTCCACTATGAGTTGATTTCGATATCAAACAGATTGCTTCTTACAACATCGGCCTCGTCACAACACTTAACATTTTAACCTGCCAGTAATCTTGCAATTGATTTGAGTATAGTCTTAGAATTCTTTCACTGGTAATTTATGGAACTCGCAAACTTAGAAACGATGAGTTTCTTGTTGCATTTTGTCAGTCACAGTATTTGAAGATATTATTCGAATTGTAATTGAAGTAATTGATTTCGCTGGGATCGGGCAAGGAAGGACTTATTTCTTGTATGAGTGCTGAGGACTATTCTTCTGCTTAGGAGTAGGGGCTTGTGGAGGACTAGAAATACCGTCTTTCAGGGCAGCAGCTTCAGCAAGTTCCTCTTTTTCGCTCTTAATCCATTTAACCTTTAAGTTTTGAGTCTTCATTTCATGCATTTTTCTATCCCAAACTGGAAAAGAAGGTTTGCCTTGTTATTTACAATGATATATTTAGTCAAGACCGTGGAATGTCTTATATAGCGTTGTTTCGTTTAATGAATATAAAACTATTTCAATTCATCGTTTACTTACTTTCCTTCAAGAATCGTTGAATTTCTTCATACTGAGGCACTTCAGGCAAATTCTGACTCTGAGCATTTTGTCCTCTATTATTTCCAGAATGATTGGTATTGTTGAACACAATGACTTCCGAGGGACTAATATTCAGACAGTTTTAAGGGCAAATTAGAGTACAATCTTGAGATTGCTAAGAGAAAACTTTAGCTGATTAAGCTGATGTCCAAATAAAAACTTACGAAGGAGGTCCATTGTTTCCGTCAGGAGAACGCTTTCTTGGCTCAATGTTATCCAGTTTATGCGAATGTGTATTTAATCCTAAAGGCCAGTCAATAATTAATTAACAAAACTACTATTGTAAGCCTAGAGTGTTTTGTCTCGTAAGTCTCAACTCAATAGCCATATTCAAGATAATTATTACTTACGTGCTTTAGCTGCAGTAGTAAGCCTACTAGTAGGTTTATTGGACAAGAACATCTCACTTCTGAAGGTACACAGTTGCAGTACTTAATAATACTTTGGAGCAAAGTTGATATCGGTTTGATTCAGTTTGTCTTTCAGTTTTCCACTTGTACAAACAATTTAAAATACTGTTGATCTCCTTTCGCAGTCTCACCTTCACACAAGTACTAAACAGCTCTTAATTATTCAGCAAATATCCGACTGTTGGCCCAATCAGAGGATACACTGCTTCCGCACTCCGTCACGAATTCACAAGCAATTGAAATGAAACGGGAAAAATCCAGTCGAATTCTCGTTGTTCCTGCCAATGTCAATTAAAGTACGTAGTTAATAAATGAGCTAATGAACAGGCATGGTCATAATCAATAATTATATTAGTGTTCTTACGGTTTCGCGTCTTCACGCTATCACTTCAAGTTTCAACCCCCACCGATTTGATGTGTAGATGTGTGTTAAGTAAGGAAAACAAGTTGCGTAACGACCCGGAAGAAAGACTTTTCGAGAAGACAGCGGTTTCGACAGTTGACCTTCGACCTTCAGTTGTGGGGGAGGCAGTGATACTACCTTGTGCGACTGACCTCCTTAATCAATCATGACGGAACCGAAGCACAAGTCACACGCGATGTCGGAAGATTTTGAAATTCACAGAGAAGCGGAAGATGAGGACCGAGCAAAAACAGAGTTGGACATGCGGCTGATGAAAATGATGCTTTTCCGAGTGGTCTCATGACAAGAGGAGTCTCTCCATGGCCCACTCTTCCTTATGACGACCTACCCGCGAAATTCAAACCTTCTTGACACAAACAAACTGGGAGGTGGATTCATTTCATAATTCAAAACTTTCAACCGAGGTTTCTTGATTTTTGGAAAAGACACTTCAGTAAAAATGGCCTTTCAACCAGCTCAACCAAAGAAAGCAGTGCCAATTTTTGGCAAACAGAAAGTCAACTTCAGTCCGATGTCTCCAATCACACATCTGTGTGTTTCAAACAACAAAGTAGTGATTGCGATGCAGAATAAAGTCATCTTGAAGATTGACTTACGTGAACCTGATAAACCACAGGGTAAGCTGATAAATGTCTATTACGTACTTATTACAACTTATGTTTTTGGAAAGAAAGGATATTCGTTTATGATATGGATTGAATTTTGCAGAAATCGATCTTAAAAAGCATGAGATAGACGCTAAGTTGTCAAACATGTTTTTGGACCCGTCTGGAAACCACTTGATACTGACATTCAGCCCTAAAGATTCCGTCAATCCAGCAGAAGTGATGTACTTAGGACATCTAAGTGAGCGACCAAAAGACGTCCCAGCCCTTAGGACCCATATAATCACTGCAGTTGCATGGAATCAAGACCTTGACGTGTATACTAATAGCTCAACTTGTCCGTTTCTTTTGGGAACGTCTAAAGGATCGATATTTGAAGCTGAAGTGGTTAATGGAGATGTGAAGCAAGTCAAACAGGTGACTTTAGTTTTGATTATTGATAGTTTACGTCTGCTATGCGTGATTTCCAATATTCCAATGTTTCAACTCACTTGTATTGCTTTCAGGTGTATGATTTGGGAAAAGGCAGTCCATCAGTTATATCCGGACTGGAGTACTTTTTCCTTCCTAAAAGCACCAAAATTGCCATTCTTGTAGCTACTTCAAGAAGACTTTATCAGTTCGTTGGAAGTGTTCTGTACAGAGAAGAAAGGCCTTGGTTTGGGAATATTTTCAACTCTTACATTAGTCAAGGCTCTGAAGAAAATTATAAGGAATTCGGTCCACTTTCCCCACCTGGAGTGAAGCTCTTTTCGGATCATGCGGTGTCCAGACTTGACGTAAGATATGTCCCAGGACTGGCGTATCCTAGTTCGATTGCCTATCTGACGGACTGTGGCGTTATGGTGGATTGTAAAGTAAGAAAACTTGTTTTTTATTACTTAAAATCACTGGCTCGCTCATCAAATTAAAATTTTCCACTGATTGGATTTCTGTAGACTTTGAATGGAAATTCCTCGTCTGCTAGTAATGAGGACGACTTCATATCGAAGATATCGTTGGTTCCTTACACCAAGAACCCAGTTCAAGCAAAGGAAATTGAAACGGGAGGTTCTAGCGCTTTGCCAAAATCTTTAGTGGCTACAGATTTTCATGTGTTGCTACTGTACAAGCATTCCGTTCGAGCTTTATGCGTTCTTAGTGGGGATGTGATATTTGAAGACAATTATGATGAGGTTACTGCTTGTTTGCAAGGTTGCTTATGATTCTGTGCAACTCATGAAACATTCTTCATTTGCTTTACTAATGGTTTAGGACAAAGGCAGGTTGCTGAATGTCATCTGTGACCCGGTTCGTGGAAATATCTGGTGCTTTACTGAAAAACTAATTTTCAAGTATATCGTAACTGATGAAGAAAGAAACATCTGGAAAATATTTCTTGAGAAAGGCGATTTCATCAAAGCCACAGAGTATAGTAAACATGATCCTGAAAAGATGGAAGTAATTTCAATGAAACAAGCGGATCATTTCTTTGCAAAGAAAGAGTATGTTTTGTATAAAATTTCATTTAAGGGGTCAGATGTGTAGCTTTAATATAATATGTCCTGCTCACACTGAATAGTTTCGAGATGAGTGCTATGTACTATGCCATGACAAAAGCATCGTTTGAAGAAATTGCATTGAAGTTCGTCCAGGTTGATAACTCTCATGCCTTGAAAACTTTTTTAATGAAGGTGATAAAGAGTTTCATAATGATGCATCAATATATTTCATGTAAGTTTATCATTATGAGTCTGACCATAATATTTGTTTCTGTAGAAAATGGGCAGTCTGAAATCCAACGACTTGGCAAAAATCACTGCTTTAGTACTTTGGTTGATCGAAATCTTCCTGAATGAGCTTGGTACACTAAGGGATTTTGGTAAACAGGACACTGCAGATTACAGAAATCTTGACGATGAATTTCGTCATTTTATGACACAACCATTAGTTAAGGTAAGATTTCCACCAAAATATTACGGTGTAGCATCATTTGATATAGTAGCTTGTAACGTTCATAGTTTTTATTGCATTTCAGGATTGTGTTTCGAAGAATAAGAAAGCAGTATATGATTTGATGGCGAGTCACGGAGATAAAGAAAATCTCATTCACTACACGCTAGTGATGAAGGATTATGACGAAGTAATTGAAAATAGTATCTCTAATGGACAGTACCAATCAGGTAACCAGTTAAGTTATAACTAAAAAAATATTGTATCGCTAATAGAAATGTAAAAATCATTCAACTAATTTTTCATGGTTCTCAGCCCTTACCACGCTTTTAAAGCAGAAAGATGCTTCATTATACAGTCGGTTTATTCCTGTACTTCTTGACAAGGACCCCAAGTCTACAATTGATGTTCTTATCACAGCTGGAAGAATGTTGAATCCTATAAAGTTACTTCCAAAGTTTTCAGCCAAACTAGAACCAGACATCGTAAGAACCTATCAAACTGTCTGTCGTCTGCAGAAATGTTAATATCTATTAGTAACACTTTATTGCTGCACCTTCAGGCGATACAAGTGACGAGATATTTGGAGCATTGTGTTAATACGTACAGAGTTCAAGATCAAAGCGTTCATGACTATCTTGTCTCTCTGTACATACACTATTTCCCTTCAGAAAAGCTCATGGAGTATTTGGAACATCAAGGGTCCAATGAACATACCGTTCGCTACGATCCTAAGTTTGCCTTGATGATGTGCCTGGCAAAGCAGCTCCATTACCCATCCATTCACTTATACACCATGATGGGTCAGTACGAAGAAGCTGTGGCATTAGCTATTGGAGTAGATTTAGAGCTAGCGAAAAAAGTGGCAAATTTTCCAGAGGATGATGTAGAGATGAGAAAAAAATTATGGCTGAAAATTGCGAAACATGTAGTTAAAGAGAAGAATAATATTCAGCAAGCTATGGATTTCTTGCAACAATGTGATTTACTCAAAATTGAAGATATTCTCCCATTCTTTCCGGATTTTGTCACAATCGACCATTTCAAAGAAGCAATCTGTGCTTCGCTTCAGGAGTATAATCAACACATTCAAAATCTGAAGTATGAAATGGATGAAGCAACTAAGTCAGCTGAAATCATTACTGAGGAAATCCATACGGTCAGGAATAGGTAATAATTTAAATATAACAAACCAGCAATGACGATGCAACTTAAGG
>JAQGBV010002006.1:0-13003 GCA_034698685.1 Isotomurus pseudopalustris
GCCCCATTCCCACGTGGACGCCCTCCCTCCGTCCCATCCCCCTCGCCACCTCTCCTCCCGACCCCTCCACCCCCCTCCTCCTCAGTGGGTGGGGCTCCAAGGGCCTCGAGGACAACGCGACGTATCCTGCGACCCTCCAGGTGACCTCCGACCTTCTCCTCCTCCCCCCCGCGGAGTGTGAGGAGCGACAGGCCAAGTACCTCAACTTCCTCCCGAGTCCTCCGCCCTCTCCGAAGTACAAGGGCGCCTTCGACTCCGTCCTCTGTGTCCGCGGAGGAAGCCCGGGAGTCGAGGCGGGTTACGGGGACTCCGGAGGTCCGCTGGCTTCCGGAGGAGCGTTAATTGGCGTGGTCAGCCACATGCGACCTGACGCAGACCCCAACGGCACGTTCCACGTCGACCTTTTCGTCAATGTGCAGAAGTACGTCAAGTGGATCGTCCTCGCTGCAGTTCCTCCGCTTCCTCTCACCTGACCCACGTCAACGCTTAATACTCACAGCTTCAATTTAATTACTTTTATTTAATCAATGGGGTTAATTAATTAAATAGTTAATTAATTAGTAAAATACACTTTGAGTTTGATTGAGACGCTGTTAAGGCGGAGTTCCAGGGAGCTTCAAAGTCTTCAGTTTGTCCAGCGGGGTTCTCTTCGGGGTCAGAGGTCCTCGATGTCCTCCTCTGCAGGAGTTGGTGACTGTGGAGGAGCGAGGAGCTCCTCCTCCGCGGGGGTCATCAGCTCCAACGTCGTCGTTGTCTCCAGCCCTGCAGCCAATTAACACACAGCCATTCATCATCATTCCTCCACCTCTCCTTCGTTAATTTCCACCTGAGCTGAGCGGAGGGCTCCGGTAGAAGCAGATGCGCTCCTCACTGCGCTGCGACCTGTTCGCGAGGCGGCCGAGGGCGCGTCGCCGCGCGGCCATTTTGCGGAGGCAGCAGATGGTAAGGAAGACGAGGACAGGGAAGACGGAAATGCTCGTCAGAATCGGAACCACCACCACCGCCGGCTCAACTGCAGTCAAACAAGCAAATGCTGAGGGTCTTTAAGGGTCACCTCAAGGTCACTTCAAGGTCATCGGGGGGCTTACCTGTGGGGTACACGATAATCACTTTACTCCCTCCTCCACCACCTCCTCCTCCTCCTCCTCTCGCCTCCATCCAAAGAAGAACGATCCTCCACAGCCGACAAGTCCCTCACCAGTCTAAAACCAACACAGCAACAAATCTTCAGCTGTCATTCGCATGAGAGGAGCAAGTCGACAATATTGTCGACAGTCGACAAAGCTACAATATCGCATTATGAGATGAAGCACGTGACGAAGGGCGTGGTTGTTTGTGTGCTGCTATCTCGCCATCGCTTATCTCTGTGATTATCGAGTGTCACGGGATGGTGCGAGTGGAGTGGCTTATCTTTGGAAGTGAATGAGGACAACTGGAGGTGCACACGGTTCTGGTTATCCAGTCGCAATCTGAAGATGGACGGAGCAACAATTAGAAGTCTTTTGTTTGTGGTTGTGTTGGTGGGCGCGGTGGGGGCGCAGACGGACCCCCACTTCACCGCAAACAGGACCGTCCTCATTCATCTCTTCGAGTGGCGCTGGGTCGACGTCGCTGAGGAGTGCGAACGCTTCCTGGGGCCGCAGGGATACGGCGGGGTCCAAGTCTCCCCCGCCAATGAGAACGTCATCATCTCCAACGAGTACATCCAGCGTCCGTGGTACGAGAGGTACCAACCTGTGTCATACAAGTTGGAAACGAGGTCAGGGACGGAAGCACAGTTCCAAGATATGGTCAGTCTCCTCTTGGAACCTTTTGGAAACTCTTGGAAACTCTTTTGGGGGCAGAATGAGACTCTTTTGTTTGTAGGTTCGACGCTGCAACGCTGTGGGAGTTCGGATTTACGTCGACGTCGTCCTCAACCACATGACGAACCTCGACACCCTCAACGGCGTTGGAACTGGAGGATCTCCTTTCGACTCTGTCGACATGACCTACCCTGGCGTCCCACTCACCGCGCAGGACTTCCACGCGTTCCCAGACTGCCCCACTCCCGACCAAAACATCGAAGACTACGCTGACCTCACTCAGGTTTGAAATCAATTGTTACTTCAAAAGACTTCCAATATTGTGACCAATTGTGACCTTTGACGTACAGCTGAGAAACTGCCGTCTCTCGGGACTCAACGACATTGACCAGCGTCGTGAAAACGTCCGTGCCGCTATTGTCGAATTCCTCAACCGCCTTGTCAGCTACGGCGTCGCAGGATTCCGCGTCGACGCTGCAAAGCTCATGTGGCCTGAAGACTTGGCTGTGATTTTCGGCCAACTGTCGACCCTTCCTGTCGACCAGGGGTTCCCTGCAGGAGCGAAGCCCTTCGTCGTCCAAGAAATCATTTCCATGGGTGGCGACGAACCCGACATGATTCCGTATTTCGACTTCGGCCGTGTCACCGAATTCAAACTGGGTGTCTACTACGGCGATCTCTTCCGCCAATGGAACGGTCAACAACTTCGCTTCATGAAGAACTTCGGCCCTGAGTGGGGATTCATTCCTGACAACTACGCACTCACTTTCGTCGACAATCACGACAACCAACGAGGTCACGGCGCTGGGTAAGTCGATACTTCTAGAATGTCGACTTTCGACAGCTCCAACTTCTCACTCATGTAATTTCCAGGGGATCCGGCATCATCACGTTCTTCGAAACACGTCTCTACAAGTTGGCGACGGCATTCAATCTGGCGTGGCCTTACGGAATAGCGCGCATAATGAGTTCCTTCGACTGGGACGGCACTGACGCGTCGACGTGGGTTGGACCTCCGCACGACGCCAACTTCAACACGAGTCCCGTGGTGATCACTCCGCAGGAGACGTGCGACAACGGCTGGATTTGCGAACACAGGTGGCGACAGATTGTCCACATGACGCAGTTCAGGAACATCGCGAAAGGAACAGACGTCGAGGATTGGTACGACGGAGGCGAAGCTGCACCCAATCAAATCGCATTCTCCAGAGGCGACAAGGCTTTCATCGCCATCAATAATGATAACCAAGCGTTTGTAGCCTCTGTTCCCGTAAGTACTGCGTCGAATTTCGACAAAACTCCTCCTTAAACGCTACTAAATAGGTGACTACCTTATTGGGGCATTTTCAGACACCTCTCCCTAACGGAATCTACTGCGACATCATCACTGCAGATTTCGTGAGCGGAGTTTGTGGCGGTCGAACTGTGACAGTCTCCGGGGGACAAGTGAGTGTCGACATCCCCGGGGGGATGGTCGAAGATTCGATGATCGCCATTCACGTGCAGGTAGGCCCATACCACCGCATATAAATAAATACAAGCAGCCACCATTCACTCACTCACTCGCTCACTCTTTTGTACGTGCATTTCAGGCGAAGGTTTCTTCATAAAGGAAAAAGGATGTGAATAAAAGCCGAAAGAAGAAGCAATAAAAATGAATAAAAAATGTGTTTTATTGATTTCCTGGGAGTTCATTGAGAGTACTTTATATTCATTAACAAAAGGTGTTTGCCCACCCTCCCCGTTCTTTTGGAAGAATGAGGGGGGGGGGGGGTGTGGTCATCCGTGGAAGAAGGTCACAAGTCGAATTTAGGGATAAAAATGAATGAAGTTTGGATTATTGACTGCGCGCAGTTGATTTTGAGCGAATAAAAGAATCTGCGTTGTCGAAGAATGGGGACAATGTAAAAGACGACATCGGATATCCGAATACCCGAATACCCGAATACCCGAATATGGTTGTACTTCGTTCGTGAGCCTTTGCGGAGACTGTTGGATGGGTGTGGGAGGAGCAAAAAGTTGTCTGCGTTACCGGAGAATCGAACTCCGATCTATTGCTTGGAAGGCAACAATGCTAACCATTACACCAGTAACGCACGATGAGTGAGTGGGGAGAAATGGGAGTACTCATTCCACACGCTTCGCTCCACACGCCAACTGAACCACTTCACTCGGCTCTCTCTGTCTGTGGTTGCATCTCTCTTAATCTCTTCACGGTTGTTCTCCTTCATGGCTCATACTGTAAATGATGTCATGTTCGTCACACATCTGCACTGGGATTCAGCTTTATTTACCGGCTTAATCCGTGTGTCACGAGGTATGGTCCTCTCTGTCGCGCGGTATGAGGTGGTTGAGCGCGGTCCTCCTATGTCGCGCGGTATGAGGAGCCGCGTGGATTTCAAAGGAGTTTTAGGCTTTGCTTAAGGGGAAGTAGGTTAACTAAGGGACACGGTTGAGTGCAACTGTATTTTCCAACACTTAACTCACTTCTACTGACTGTTGGCTGCTGAGTAAATAGAATGATGATGGGAACCTATTAAACCTCAATCACCTTCGTCATTAAGTCTGACTGTGAGACACAGCTTAATGCCTAAGAGGGGGCAAGGAGAGACGACTCACCTGTGTGTGTGTATTTCAAAAGGCACCTCTTCCTTCATCTGTCGCAGCCTCCCCTCACTCTTTTCCTACTCCGTCGACGAGGATGGAGACTGAATGAAACCTGGAAACCAACTGCTGCCATTCTCCATCCTACCCGGGTATTCTACCTTCCCAGTGTGGCGTGTGTTTCCGTTCCATGTCCACTGGATTTATGGGAGAAAGAAGGTTTTATGTGGGCATGTATTTAACGCGTCACCAAAATTCTTGACTTTTGTCACCAATTTTAATACAAAATGTCACCCTGAATTTGTCACCATTTTTTAATACCTAGCGTCACCAGTGATATGAAAAATGTCACCAAACTTAATGACTTCAAATTGGAATAATGAAAGTAGATTTTCAATTCAGTTATCCAATTTGGCTTGTTTACAAATTCAATAAATGTAATTTATATCAAAAAATGACATTTTTTACCCTTTTCGATCATGTTGATAAGTGCTTTTGGCTTTAAGTACATTTAAATGTTTCGGTGACAGTTTTTAATATATTTAGTGATGCGTTCATTGTTCCTGGTTACAAAATTCATGAGTGACACTTTAATTAGTTTTGGTGACAAAATTCATGAATTTCGGTGACGCGATAAATATATTCCTTTTATGTGGGGAGATGAATGTAGGACAAATGTACCCAATTTCCAGTGACCTCCTCCATCCATTCACGCTAATTGACCTTTCTCATGAAACCTCACGAACGATCGATGAGTACGCAGTCACTGGAGGAGAAGGTCACTCCTCCAAACTTCCACACTTCCTCTCACGAAGGTCACAAAATAAACAGAGACAAGTGAATAAGAATTTCATGCATCAATAAATCTGTTCTTTATTCCTCAGCAGTTGACAATAATTTAGTTGGAAGCTTTGTTGGAAGTCTCAACGTCTTCGGCGTTGTTGGAAGCGCCGTTGGAAGTCGCAATGTCTTCTCCATCTTTGGAAGGTCCAGGAATCCAAAGTCCAGCGTCGACACAGCGATTCATGAGTCGCTCAGCTTCCTCTGGGTCCATTTTTCCCACGACAGTCTTGAGGAGATCCGCATCCCGCAGAATGAAACACTGGCGAAGATCTTCCGGAAGTTCCTCAGCCACGGCGACCGGGTCAAGTCCTCCAGGTCCAAGTCGACCTTCTTTCGCGCGGTCTTCAGCTTCAATTTGGACTCGGCTACGAAGCGCTGTGACCTCCTCGTGGAAGGCAGGCAGCTCCTGAGCAATCCGAGTGAAGAAGAGCTGAAGGAGCGATCGAAGATCTCCGCTGCATCCAACTTCCTCTCCCATTCGAATGAGAAGGTGAAGCGTCACACACTGCACACAAAGTCGATCAGTCGCTTCAAACTCCTCCTCCTGGACACTCCGAATCGCTTCTTTGAGGAGAAATTCCGAAGTACAAGTCGACAGGAGCACTGGAGTCTCTTCCAGAAACTTCTTCGACTCCAGAAGCGTCGGCAGCTTTCCAAAAGACTCCAGCAGCGTTTTGTTCTTCTCCACAAACGCTTCGTATTCCTCTTCAGTTCCCTTCAACCACAAAATCCTCTTTAGAAACCCCATCAAAGTAAAATTCGACACTTCCAACACTTCACTCGATACCTTTGAGGGTCCTGCAGCAGCACCTCCCTTATTGACAAAAGACTTGGAAAACTTCTCCGTCGAAAGAGTGTCGACATTCCACGCCATTTGCTTCTCCATCTTCTCCACTTCCTTCGCTACATCTTCAATCTGCATCTCCAGCTTCTTCAACGACTCCTCTTCTTTGTCGACATTTCCACCCATCTTCTTCTTCTTCCGGAGCTCCTCCTTCTGCAGCTCCAAAACCATTCTCAACCCCCCCAGGCCCCTCCGCGCCTCCTCCACCTCCCTCATCCGATCCACCCTCGCATCATGTCGCAGTCGAAACAAAGACGGAGTGTCGACATAAGGATGCGTGTCGTCCTCATCGTCACTCACGTCAATCTTCGCCCAAACGCTGTAGTCGACCATCCCACTTCCGCAATTTGAGACAAAAGTACAAATAAAAATAAAAACTGCGAGGTAGAAAAATTCTAGAAAATTCTATAAAATTCTGAAAAAATGCATTCTTTTTCCGCATTCCGCACGATCCCAAATAAATTGCATGTCACCAGCGTCGCGCAGGTTCTTAGGCAACGGCCACTGCTGCTGAGTCAATTAAAGTTGCATTTTATTGGCGATTTAATTGCCAATAGAATAGACGCGTTTTAATTGCTACATTTATTTTATAGGCGCAAGTTGGGTGAGGTAAGAAATGTAAGAATGGTCACAAGTCTCATTTTAATCGATAGTCCCACCGATAAGCTCACGACACTCGCAAACTCACAACAATTGACAAACAATTAACAATTCGCACGAGCATTTCAGCTTTCAGCCACAGTCTTGCGCTACGCAACAATGAACACAACAATAAACTCCCATTCATTCATTCTTGGCTTCATTGCGCACTGCTGCACTCCCACAACTTCACACCTTAACACACACTTGACAATTGAAGCTTATTCACGAATGAATCGAGGCAGTCTCACCACGCCCCTGTAAATGTTGTAGTATTGTTGTGTGTGTGTATTGTTGGGGGGGGGGGAGTAAGGTCGACAGTCGACAGACGCGGAAAGCTGAGGCTTCCGTTACAAAACAAATAGAAGGAGGGGGAGGGGGGCTGAGTATTTGCATAATGGGACTCGAGTGGATGTTGGTCATTCCCAAGGGTTGTTGCCTCACGAGATTATCGCCTGGGAATCATTACGCGATGAGGAGTCCCCTCAGTCCTCCTCCAACCTTCACAAAGACAACATCATGTCACCCAACGTCCCGAGGCTCCCGAGGAGCTCCTCCAAAAGTCTCCTCCATCTCCTCCTCCTCCTTCTCCTCCAAAGCTCCATGCTCCAGACACTCGCACAGCTCCAAAGTAAGCCGACTTAAAACTCATTTCTATCGGTTTCAATTCTAACTTGTGTGTTGTGTTGTTTAGTGCCGTCGTCGTATTTGCCAAAGGAATATTTCCTCTCTGACGGAGGACGCAGAGACCCTCGCCACGTTCCTTCGGACTACCAAGCCGCAGGGTCGACGTCGGCATCGACAACGTCGACGTACCACTTGAATCCTCAAGACCCGACGAATTCCCTGGGACTCGCAACCACCTCCACTTCCAGTGCCATTCACGCCATGAACAACCAATTTGGAATTCGACTCGTTCCTCACGATCAACTGAGATCCAATAATGGAGCCATTGGAGGAGGAGACTCCTCCTCCAGAAGAACTCGGAGGAGATCGAAAGGCTCCACGCGACACCGAAGAAGACTCCCAAAGTCTCTCCTCCGTCCCCCAAAGGAATACATCATCTACTCCCTCCCCGAACAATCCTTCTGGGCCCCCGAAACTCCCCAAAGCAACGCTGAAGAAAGGTCACTCGGAGGAGGTCAGCAGCGTTCACCGGAGGAGGAACAAAACCGGGGGCGAAGTGAGAACGACCAATCAGCTGAGGAAGAAGAAGGAGCTCCTCTCCCGACTCCAGGCCACCTCAGAAGTGGAGGCCTCGACAGAGAAGAAGATGACGAACAAGAAGAAAGGGGGAGGGGCTCTGGAGGAGGAGGTGGGGACCAACGGGAGGAGACACAGCGATTTGTGGAGGAAGCTTCTCCATCAGAAGAACCCCCCAGGGAACAAGGACAACAAAGTGTGGAGCACCAAGAACAATTGGAGGAGCCTCAGAAGAACAACGTGGTGGACTTGAGCGATGCTCCAAATCCAACGCTGAGTGAACGGAAGGTCCTCCTGGGCCAATGCATGCGGAGCTGCATCGACGCGCTCCTCTGAGGAGCTCCAAAAGTGCTCCATCAGCTCCTCCAAAATTAGCAGAGCCTCCTCCATCTCCTCCTAATTAGTATGGATATGGATTAAGGGTCCTCCTCTCATTAAGGTCAGGACGCGTGAACTTGGACGAGGTGACTGTTAATTAGGCGCTAATTACCCGTGAGACTGAATGACGTGAGAGAGCTTAATGAAAATGCGTGTGAATAAAAAGGATAAACCCAATTGGGCTGGCTGAGTTGGCTGAGTTGTCTCTGAGTTAGTGGAAAGTGGAGCTACTGACGATACGATACCCTCAATAGTCACGCACTCACACTCACACTTTATTCTCCTCTAATTAATTAGTTAATTAGTTAATTAACCATCCAATTAATTCCACCTCCAATGGCTCCAATTAAAAGTCGTGTCTGTACTTAAGCGCGAGAGCTGCGTCGACCTCTGGGTCGTAGCGGTACACTCCGGCACCAAACACGTTCGCTGTGGTTCCGATGATTGTCTGGAGAAACTCGTGAACTCCCGTCAGCATGTTGGGCAGGAATCCTGGAGACATTCATTATGCATCTTAATTAATTAATGGCTTAGTTAATTAATTAATTAATAATTAATTGAGAGTTAATTACGGGTGACGGGGTCGAAGAGTCGGTTGTAGATGCCGGAGGCCTGTGTCTGGGTGGCCATGGCGAGGATGGAGTCGATGGCTCCGTTCATGTCGGAGGGAAGTCGGACTTCGTTCCTTCGGATGAGCGTGAGGACCTCGAGGAATTGGGTGGGCATGTCGAGGAGGAGGAGTCGCGGCATGTACGTCACCACGCCAGTCAGGTCAAAAGCGTTCGTGATGATTCCTCGGCTGAGTGTGGCTAAAGCGCGGGTCACGTTTTGTCCTGCTTCGGCGGTTGTGTTGGCGAGTCCGGTGAGGACGGTGATCATGTTGACGGAGAGACGAGTTGCAGCGCCCTGGACGGCTTGACGCACTTGTCCAGCCCATGGGCTGTTGGGGCCCATCACTGGAACAGTGTTTGCAGGGATCACTGCGTCCTGGCCCTGCAAGTTAATTAGTTAATCAATTAATTAGTCGATTTATTAATGTCTGGAGAATTATCTGGAGGAGACTTACGTTGGCAGCCCCGAGGGCAGCAACGACGAAGAGGAAGGCCGAGACTTTCCACGAGTTCATCTTGAGAGATTTAAATGCTCTGGAGTTTGTGGCTGGAGAAGTAGATAGAGGAGTGGTGGTGGTGGGAAGGCCCTGAGAGCTTTTTATATGCGTGGAAAGATTAATTAATAGCCAGGGTGAACGGACGATTATGCACCACACGGCTAATTACAATTAAACAATAATTAGGCGGTTGTTAATTGCCTAACGGCATTTGCATGGACACGCAGCAGGGCCAGACTTACGCATAATTTTACACTTCCATTCATCAACCTCACAAGTCTCATCTTGGAATTGGAAGTCCTGGAAGTCCTGGAACTCCTGGAAATCTCAGGTTGCCTCATAACGAAGAGTCTCAACGCGCCCCACTCAACCGCCAAAGTCAAATTCCAACTTTCACAACACAAACACGAGAACTCGAGTTCCACGGGAATCGAGAGGTTCTCTCTCTCGTCTTCTCACTTCTCCAGAAATTAATTAATTAATTAGCGATGTAATTGGCGCTGGAAGTGATCTCAGAATGGACCTGCCTTTCTTCTGCGATGTCTGCGGGTCGGGGGAGACGTGCTACGGGACGTGGTTGGTTCACGTCACCACTCAACGTCATCAGGAGGGACTGCGACTGTTGGGAGATGAGGCGCTGGAAGAGATCCGGAGTCCTGGAGTGAGGGAAAGGGTCCTCATTGCCCACGACGTACCCTCGTGGATGCCGCTCATTGAGGTCGCGCAGTATTTCGCCACTTGGGGACAGCTGAGGAATGTTTGGTACAGAGGACCTAACGAGGTGGATTCGTCCAGGATGAGAATACTTCTTATCTTCGACACAGTGTGAGTGTAATTAATTAATTAATTACTTGTGGGAGGGTTTTATGTGTGACCTAATTAATTTGGGTGGTTGCAGTGACGGAGTGGACGCGGTGATGTATTCAGCAGAACCTTATGTTCTCGATGGAGTTGTCCTGGACGTTGAGAGACTTTTTGTAACTCCTTATCCCATCGACCAAGGTACAATTAATGGAATAAACTAATTAATTAATTAATTGGAGCTATTTTTGATTGGTGGACTTTTCTGCAGATGGTTTTCAACCTGAAGATCCGTATTCTCCGATCAATCGTTTTGGATATGGGGAGGAAGAAATCAGAAGTCATTGTGGGAGTGTGAGTAATGGAATACCTGCACTGTTTGGTTTCGAAATGGGTCCTCCGTCTTCCTACGATGAACCTTCTGGGTTTGGTGGCTACATGGAAGATCAATCTGATTACGACAGCAGCTACTATTTGAATTCAGGATATCAGAAGACTCCTCCAAAGTTCCCTCGAAGAAAAGCGAAACGCAAGAATAAGCGAAGTCGCGTGAATAGTCCTCAGGTTCTTCGTGAGGATTCAATTTTGAAAAAACGCGTGAAAACTCCTGAGATTCTTCGTGAGAATTCAGTTTCAGGATATCAGCTGAATTCGTCTGAGATTCTTTATGAAGAGGAAGTGTTGCAGCAGCCAGTGGAAACTCTGACGACTTCCACTCGCCATTCAGCTGATGAGACTGAAGAGACTGAAATTGCAGAAATCAAAACATTGAAGCCAAAAGAAGATTCTTCCTACGAAATGGAGACTGAAGCTGAAGACGATGACTATAAAAGTTCAGAGAGGTTGAGCTTCCAGGAAATCCGAAAAAGTCGAATTCGGATGAATCAAACACTCCGAAGGTATTTCGAAAATGCAATGAGTCGAATTCTTCCTCAGCTGTTGGACGACTTGAGCCGCGAAGCCACAGTTGAGGACATCATAGACGAGTTAGTGAGTGCCGTTGAGGCAGAAGATGAGAGTAGTGAGACTGAAGAGGAAATGGATGTCCAATCCTCCAGTGATAAGCGAAATGAGCTTCCATTGGAGCTTCCAAGCAATGAATCTTCACTGGAGAAAGTGTTAGTGGATGACGAATTCCAAAAGGTTGTGGAAAACGAAGACGGCGACGTTTTTGTCATCAAGAAGAAAAATCTCAATCAAATTCCTCACGAAGAATTTGAAGAAAGCGAAGACGACGAAGACGAAGAAGACAACGAGAATCAGAAGCGCCGTTCCCTGTACATCGCCACCCGCAAGAAATTCCAACATTTGTGGTTCCAATTCCTCAAAGAATTCAACTCCATCTTCTGGACGGAATGCTTTGGATTCCAACTGGAAACTCCAGCCGATGAAGACTGGAATGTTCCCGAATACGCCCGAATTTCTAAGGACAACTTCCAAAAGACGTTACAACAACGGTGGGCTGAATTGCCAGAGACTGAGAACCAAGGCAGCCTCACTTTCCGATGTCTCACTGGCGAAGAACTCAGCGACATTTTGTACAAGAAGAAAGTGTGGAAACGGAAGTTCCTCTCGACACATTTGAAATCGCTGTGGAGCATCGTTTCCGGGAGAGCAGACGCGGAGCCGCATGAGTACGACGAGGCAATCGAGTGTGTTCGCCTCAAGGCCTTCATTCCCTTCGAGCGACGCTTGGAATTCAGCGGCACTTTGGAACTCGCTCTCGACCTCCGCGAAGAGATTCCCCCGGACGCTCGACTAGGAACAACTGCGTCGCTTCGAATTTCCGACGAATCCTACGGAATGGGAGGAAAAGGACTTCGGGCGAAGAAACTCCGGTTCCTCGCGACTGTCTACGAGCGCCTGGCGATGAAATTTGCAAATGTGCGGGTGAAACAATGGCTGGCCAACTGCGTCGATTTCGATTTCGAAACTTACAACGCTGCGTTCAAAAAGGACCGGAAGAAACGACAAGGACACCCGAAGTGGAGGAAGTTCCGGAAGAAGTGGAAGGCACTCGGAATGATCTACTGAAATCTGAGGCAGCTCAACTCTGGAGGAATTCCGGAGAAAACCGAATTGTGATTAATCACCGGAGACGCTTAAGCAATCAATTTAATAATTATTATGAATTAATTAATTAATTATTTTTGTATGGAGTTATGTAATTTTTTATTGATTTTTGATTACTGCTGATGAATAAATATACAAAAAAGATAAGATGAAAATAGGAAGGTGTGATAAGAGATTGGTGGTGGGAGGAGTCAGTTGGCTAATTAGTACGACGGAGGTCGTCTCGAAGCTCCGCCTCCTCCGCGGGGGAGTGCAGGAGCTCTTCCACGGGGAACACATTTGCCAAGTCGCTGCGAAAAGTACTCGTCTTGACCGTCTTGTCCGCACTCCGAAATGTCTTTCTCGTTTGCACCGGTAGGACCGAAATTTGGAGCAACAATGCTTGGATTCCGGGGAGCTACGTTTCCTCCGAGGAAGTTGTCGTTGTCGTCGAATCCTCCGTACGATCCTCCAGATCCTGAGGATTGTCCTCCGCCACTGAACGAAGATTGGAAAGATCCTCCGCCTCCTGAGGATTGTCCTCGCTGTCCTTGTTCTCGTCCTCCAGAAGAAGTGAAAGAAGATTCAAAACTTCCTCCTCCACCTCCTGAGGATTGTCCTGGTCTCCGTTGTCCTTGTTCTTGTCCTCCAGAAGAAGTGAAAGAAGATTCAAAACTTCCTCCTCCACCTCCTGAGGATTGTCCTGGTCTCCGTTGTCCTTGTTCT
>JAQGBV010002007.1:0-13002 GCA_034698685.1 Isotomurus pseudopalustris
CGTCTGGGGACACACAGTTGCAATCTACCCACTTTCCACTCTTCGAGTTGAAAGTTGGGTAGTATCTCATCTACAAAAGAAACCCCGGGAAAGTCAACTTCTGAAGTAGTCACATGTATGTAAACATACGATTTTATTGCTGCGTCGATTGACGTTGACCCCTGACCATGTGGGAGACGTTTATCTCGTGGTACATCAACACGTACCTGGGTCATTATGTACAGAACCTCAACTCCGAGCAGTTGTCGTTCGCACTCAGTCAAGGTACGTCAATTTCTAATATTTAAAGGTGTAAACTTAATGCGCTGTAGTTTTCCCTCAACTGAATCCTGATCCTTGAGCAGGGGAACTGGAGCTTGAGAACGTTCCGCTAAAGAAAAACATATTTCGAAGTTGGGGTCTCCCAGTAGAAGTTAAAGTGGGACTTGTCGGCAAAATCAAAATCGAGTTCAACCTTTTAAAATATTTCCGGAATGAGCCTGTCGTCGTGTCCATCGATGACGTCTTCCTCGTCGCAGGTCCTCTTGACCTTGCACATTGGGATGACCTGGACGAAGCTGCTGTTGCGCACGAAGCTAAAATGGCTGCGCTGGACTCACAAGAGAGTCTGTGGAGAGCGAGTTTCGACTTGGCCCCGTCATATTATTCTTCACTTTATGTTTCTTCTACGCGCATAGGCGCCTCCATTGTTACCAAAGTCTTGGAGAATCTACTCGTAAGTTTTCTAAGTTTTGTCTTAAGCTTCAAACTAAATCATAAATGTTAATTCGTAAACTATATCTACAGCTGAATGTGCGTCGGGTTCACATTCGTTTTGAGGATGACAACAACGGTCGGTGTTTGGCAGTTGGCCTTACGCTCGACAGTCTCTCGGTCCAGACTGCAGAAAGCGACGCTTCAGCTTCCTTCAAGACGCTTCATGTTGGAAGGCTGGGTATTTATTGTGATACCAATGCTGATCCCCTCTCATCATTACCGCATCCTCATCTGAAGGCACGTTTTACCACACTTTGACATAAAATGGATTATTTTTTGATAGCATTTGTTTTTGGTTTACAGGAGGCCATGTGGCGTCACATTCCATCACACGACTTTATTCTGTTCCCAGTGTCGGCGGAAGCACGCATAACCAAGAATCTATCATCAACTTCTACAAGACCTCGCTTTGATGTGTCTTTAACTCTTGAAAAAGTTCCATTAAATTTGTCTGACGTGCAGTACCAGTCATTATGCAGGCAATATGAGACACTGCGAAAACTTAGTCGCAATACGCGTTTGCGACATTACCGTCCCTACAGCAGTATTACAGAGAGCCCACGTGAGTGGTGGATTTATGCAGTTCAAGCAGTCCTTAGTTTGCGTGGCTTCAAACGACGCAAGAAGCTGAGAACGTGGGATGAGACATTGGAGAGAGCGAGGAATAACGTGCTTTATGTGGAAGTGTATGGACGTTATCTTTCTGGGGAGCTGTTGACATCAGAGGAGCGCAAGCTGAAAGGTACTTTACTCTCAGGAAAAGCCCTTAGGGAAATATATAATATTGGTCAGTAACGCGCTTCTATTACAGATAAGCTGGAAATGGAGTTACACTACGATGATATCTTAAAGCTAAGACAAGTCATGATGGAGCGCATGGAACAGCTGAGAAGCAAAGGGGAGGAAGTTATCATCAGTGTTCCGACAATTCCTGTAGAACCGACAGCAGGAACACGTCCATCGGGCTTACTGGCGTGGATGTTTCCATCCTGGGGTGGTGGAATTGCAGACGCGACAACGTCATCACCAGTACCTTCTAACGAATCAGTTCTAGATGAAGCGATTCTAGATGATATGAGAACTTTCGGAAGAGACGCGTTGTTGGCCCGTTGTACCTTCCACTTAAAGCAGGGAGTTATTCTTCTGCAGCGAAACAAGTCTGATTTTTTGGGTAAGTATTTTATTTCGTTAGAAGAAATTCGTTAGAAGAGTATGAAATGGTATCATCAATTCCTTTCCAACAGAGCTTGACTTCGGAGGAGTTTCAGTGGAAGTTTGTTTAAAACCTCGCTCTGGTTCACACACGTTCCAAGTTACCCTATGCCATTTGAAGTTACGTGACTGCAATACCAGAAAAAGCATTCTAGAGCCACACTCGGTGCCCTCTTCTTCACCTGGGGAACCTTTCTTGTTTCGTCTGTTGTATGAGATGAAGCCACATAAACGTGCTGGGCATCGCATGACTCTCCTTACGCGCCCGATGGACCTAATTATTTTCCCTGCCACTTGGAGCAACGTCTCGTCTTTCTTTGCATTCGAAGGCCAAGACGGTACAAATACGTCTAGATAACCTTAATTTAATGTAGAATGAGTTGCCACTCACACTTGCATCTGTGTACACTGATTTTAGAATACCTGGAAGTACGCTATAATGGCTACGAAGCAATGAAGCAGAAAACCAAAGACGAGCTGCGTGAATACTGGAGTCGCATATTAATGGCACGTGGAGAGCCTCCTCTTGCTTCGTCTTCTTGGGAGATCCACCTTGATATCTTCGCACCCCAGATTTTAGTCCACCCACACCACCGTTCCTTATCCCACCTACTTATTGACCTTGGGCGTTTTCAATTCACCAATACCATTACAGAAACTAACAAGACTGACGATGAGGTAGAAGTTGACTCTGATAACGAAGAGTTTCTCACTCCTTGTTCTTCGCCTGTACCCCAAGACGATTCTCCGCCTGAACCTTCAGGCAAACCACTGGTGGATTCGTCTGACATCCACGCGAAACTCTACAAAAAGTACCTGTTAGAGATTAAGGATGTCCAAGTTCTTGTCGTCGGAGAGAAGCGAGGTCGCTTTTTACACCTGCTTGACAAATTCTCTATTCGTATTGACCTGGAGCGTCGCCTTGTGTACAGTGAAGACCCTTTGTGGCCGGCCCTTGCTGTGGTTGCTACACTCCCTAAACTCACCTTCCATCTAAATGAGTCCAAAGTTCAAGTCGTACAAGCAGTTGCTTCTGCATTTGCTTCTCCTCCAGCCCCACCGCAGTCCGTTGACTTGTCGTTCTTCCAGCCGGCAGCTGAAGAGGACGTAGAGACATGGGAGCTCGTAGCAGCGGAATTTACTATCGAGAGCATATCTGTCGACTTGCAATTACGTGGCAGGAGCATTGCTGAACTTCAAGTTGCGGGCACGAAGGCTACTTTGACGCGGCGTTCGCCACGCGACACTCAGTTCTCCTTTGTAATCGGCAGTCTCCTGCTGGCAGATGCCGTTCAAACCTTTGGCCCTGATTTTCAACTTCTGCTGGCCTCGCATCGACATGTCTGGTAATTGTCACTGAAATTCATGCCAGTAACAATGATTTATTTTTGAACTTAGACGTGTGTTTACTATTTGATTCAGCATGGACACAATAAGTGGCAGTCTCAAAGACTCAGAACCAACGTCTCCTGTTAGTCCAGCTTCTCCAACTCATTCTATTGGACACTCCCACCCGCTCCCCTCTCAACTTCATGATGCTCTGCTTTCATCCCTTCATATGCCACATGATGCCCTAATCACAGCGGATCTTGTTTTGACGTCGTCCTCAAAAGACGATCGGCTTGCCGTCCTCACTCTTCACTTCAACAATCTAGACGTTATCGGTACTAAATCTCCTGTCTGTTATTATTTACTATAAACTATAATCATATTTCCTGAATATATTATTTATCGCAGGAAACCAAGAGACTTTGATGGAGATTCTCCAGTTCTTGGGAAGTCTTCTTCCTTCCTCGGATAGGTCCGATTTCCCTAGCTCAATGGAAGACTCCCAAATCGTTGCATCCTCTAGTAAACTTCAGGCAAACTTAGAATTCCACCGGCTCAACGTACTTCTTCTTCGTGGTGTAGTGGGACATGACGGTAATCAAGTCGCAAGGAAGATAGCCACCGCAACAGCGTCGGATGCCCGTGTCAATATGTCACTCAGTAAGACAATCTTGAATATTAGCAGTAGCACGAACATGAAATACTTGACTATAGAAAGGTTTACTACTTGTAGATGGAGGGTGCGTTTATGTGGAAGGGTCTTTGGGAGGTCTGCAGGTCCTTAACTTGACGCCGGAGGGGAGCAAACACCAAAGGGTACGTTGTGAAATCGTCAGGCAAAAGAAGAATACAAAGTAAAACTCATCTGTGTCTGTAGGTTCTTAGTGTCGGCCAGGACCCACTGGTTGATGCTGTTTATGACCCTTTCGGAGATCCCGTAGGTTCCAATGTCACAGAATCTGCCTTAAGCTTTACATACGAAGGGCCGTCGAATCCTCGTGTGTCGATCCGGATGGCGTCTGTGATCTACGTTCATTCATCACTGTTCCTCCTGGACCTGAAAAAGTGTGTCAACCAGTTCCAGGTGCCTTTGGCTACGTCACTGAAGTCAGCAGCGTCACATTTTGGGCTTCCCAGCCTTCTACATTCTGGTTCCCTTGAGCACTTGGACATCGAAACGCCATTTTTCCCTCCTCCACCCCCTTCCCGTCCTCCTCTGAGGCTGGATGTACTTCTTGACTCGCCTGTGCTTGTGCTGCCAAGAAGCAGAGATAGCGCACATGTTCTTGTCGCACATCTCGGACAAACAAATATGAAAAGCAGTGATCCCTTGACTTACGACCTTCTACTTTGTGACATTAGCCTCTACTCCCTCTCGCTAGCGTCTCGATGGCACATCCTCCATTCTCTGTCTCTGTAAGCATATCAAGAATTAAGAATAATTATTATAAGTCTTCGTGATGTATGAGTTCTTACTTACGTTGTCTTCTGCTTTTAGGACATATCCGAGTCGAAGTGCAGCTACCTTAATGCGTGCCCAGGACCTCTATCGCTGTGATGACACACGTACAGCCACTCCTATCCTCCACAATACAGTTGTACGCCTCAACATAGTCGGCACCGAGGAAGGACGTTGCCTTGAAGTGGATGGAGGCGTCGTGTCATCGCTCAAAGTATCTGTGAGACCGGCTCAGTATTCGCAAGTTCTGGACACTGTCAGTAACCTCGCCGTCATAGACGATGAACACGAAGAAAAATGGGAAACTCTGAACAGACGTTTTCCTCCTGCACCACCACTCCCCTCGCCTACAAGATCACCTGATGAGTCCCTTCCGATTCATTGTAAGCGTCAACACGTACTCTGCTGTGAAGGTTAGGTCCTTTAATCAAAATATATGTCGTATGTGTAGGGTCGTTCGAAGTGCCTGAGTTGGTCGTCGAGCTAGTTGTTGACGAAAGTACTGCACCTACTCTCAGTCTGTCGTCATCCGACTTATCGTTTACTGGAGATCGTCGTGATGCAACGAATGTTATCGACATCCGCTTGAAAACATTACTTCTTGAAGACACCACAGCCCCACTCGGCTCTTGGAGACGCACACTCGCTTCGTCCTTGCAAGTTCTTTCTGTACCATCTCTTCCAAATGCCGTCTTGGATGCCGCACTACTTTCAAGGGACTCTTATCAAACTCCATCAAGACCTACGCCAGCTACTCCGCCACCCTCTCCAACACCGTCTTTTCCTGCTACTCTACACGAAAATCTCGTTCATATTAGAGTCACATTCGTAGATTCTAAAGCCCCAGATTTTGTGACGACGCACGGTGGCAACCACAAAAGAACAAAAATAGACTTCAACACACTGCAGGTTCTTCTAACCCCTGAGACTTTTGCGTCTCTTCGCAAGTTCTTCAGTGATGCTGCCTTACACGCAGTTCCATCAATGAGTGCTACTAATCTAAACTCATCTCAGGATATAGAAGAGAGAAATACGGAAACAGTTATTAATGTAAAAGCGCTAACTGTTAAGCTCGGAAGATCGACTGGTTTGGTTGCAGAAGGGGAGGTCAGCAACGTGAACTGTGAACTTCGGTATCGAGGAACACATTCAATGGGAGCTGAAGGACGACTTGGGTCCCTCCAAGTCCGAGACATTACACCTTTCGCAGGAAATTTTCCTCTCAAGTTTGCTTTCCAAGGGAAACGAGCCCTCGATTTCGACTACGTGCGACAAGGCAGCGATGGAAAGTTTCGTCTAAAAATGTCATCAATTGCTGTAGTGCACACTCATCGCTTCTACACTGACTTCTTTTCTTTATGGTCTGCCATATTTTCTCCACAAATTGATGAAACTTCTCTGTCCACATCGACAACCGCACCACCAGAAGCGACGCAAGTAAGTTTAGACATCCAAGCTGGAGCTCCAGTCATTCTTCTCCCGTTTAGTTCGACGTCTACAAGACTTCTTGTTGCTGAGCTTGGCCACCTATCCGTGACCAACAAGTTTCTTCAGAACGTCAACTTAGTGTCTGTGGACCTCATCGACATGGACTTATACTCAGGCATTCTTGTCAGCCAGCTTCCTTCCACGGGCTTTTGGTGCCTACATGAAAACTTTGGCGTCACTAAAGCTCCAGGAAATTCGTCTTTTCTCAAACAAAAATGTGCCATGAACATAAAGATAAAACGAGACGGAATTTCGACGAGAATCCAAGGAGGACTGTCAGCCGTTCATTGTACCCTAGACCCAGAGAAATATAAGGTGCGTTTTCTGTCAAGTAAATAATAAGTGCATATTGGTTGAAACCTGATAGCATTCTGCTTTGTTGCTGCAGCTAATCCGGGGTCTGCTAGCTTACAATATTGGGGAATACATTGAGCCTACCGTGTCTGCCGCTCCGAAACATCAACCGAGGAACGTAGTGAGAAAGAGGTCAGGTGAAGGGATGACGTCGTCCGTAAGAGTAGAACTGACAGTAGAAGTGGAGTTGGTGAATGTCACATTGGACGTTATCAAAGAACAAGGACGACTGAGTCGCGTGGACTTCATCAAGTCTACATTTACGTTCCAAAGCAGCAGCGATGGCTCCAAAGATACAGATTTGGCGTCCCAAGAGATTCTCATCACAGATACGCGGTTTGACGTCGATCCTCCTCCTCCTAACATCTTTACTCGTATCCTTCAGCAGAGCATCGCCCCGAGATCCACCTCCGTAAGACAACTTTTTAATTTTTTCCTCGGCCTCATTCAGTGATGCTATTTTCTTTCTTGGCTGCGTTGGATTAAAGAAACTGTTCGATTGTGTTGCAGGGAAGTGGGACCGGGACATTCCAATCTGAAGTTCCTCTGCAGGCAGAGGTTCATTATCGCCAGACATCACGCGGATCAAACTTAACGATCGTTCTTAACAATATGCGTCTTATGCTTATTCTCGATTGGTGGATGGAAGTCCGAGCGTTCCTGTCGCAAAAGATTGATAATGAGGATGATGATGCTACTCAGTATACTCCGATTGTTTCATCACGTATCCAATCATCATCTCCGCTTCTACAGCGATCTCGGGAACTTTCATCTCCTGTAACTGTCTCTGCAGGGATTGTAACTAAACGGGCCCCAGTATTGGATATCCCACAATCGAGTTTCGAGTTAAAGATTAACGTTTCCGCTTGTGAAATGGTTGTGGTGGAGAATGCCTCGCAGTGGGATACAAATGCTCTCATTCTGAAGGTGAATCTCTGACTATCAAAGTTATCACAGCGTATAGGTGATGATGCTAATATTATTTTTTTTATTTTTTGCAGAGTACTGCAGTTTTGGGATATCGTCCGCATCTAGAGCGACCTGTTTCATGCAGTCTACTTCAGTGTGAATTGTTTTCCTGCATTCTGGGACTCGAAGGAGAAACAGCTTTATCAATTCTTGACCCTACTAATGTTCAACTCGAGCTAATTCGAGAGGCGACCGTTGAACCACCGGGCATTCTCGACGCTACAATCTCTCTCGCTGCGTCTGCTAAAGTCCTCAGGGTTCAAAGCCCTTCCGTGTCTTTGCGCTTCTCTTACCACGATATGAAACTATTCCTCAGAATACTTGACAAGTTTTCCCATGAAGCTAAAATCCACTTTACTGCGACTTCAAATAAGGTGAAACTCCGTTCCAATTCGCTGCTTATATTGCATATTATATATTGCAGTGTTATTCATTTGGTAAATGTTGGTTTCTATAGGCGGATATCGAACTTAATGAAGAGGAAAACCCGCATCTTGTAGAGCACCCAGGTAGAGATGAAGGACGTCTGGGCGGTGTTGAAGTAAAGATTAATGCATTGTCACTATGCATCATCGATGATTGCAAAGACTGCGATGTCCCTTTGGTGGAGTTATCGGTTCATTCTTTGGAGCTTCATCAAAGTTGTATCGACAGGAGTGGGGTAGCAGAGTGTGTTCTTAGCGGAGACTATTATAATCGATCGTTATCTGGATGGGAGCCATTCTTAGAGCCTTGGAAATGTCTCGTTCACTGGAAACAGAACATCCCTGGACAACTTGTCGCCATCACAAGCGACCAGGACTTTCCTTCTAGAGCACCACAACTGGAAGTAGCCATCTCCTCTCGTTCAGTACTCGACATCAGCGTAACGTCAACACTGCTTTCGTTGTACTCCACCGTGCGAGCCAACTGGGCCGAAGACTACTTAAGTGGAAAAGTCGATAATAAGCGACGTTCACCCTTCGTTCCATTTGCGCTGAAAAACGAAACCGGTTCTTCGCTATGGTTTGCCACGATTCTATCCAACACCGAAGAATTGCTGCGTCAAGAACAAGGAGGAGTACGTCGAGGTCGCGGGGATTCAACGGGCTGGATTCAAGTAGCTCATGGAGCTGTGCAGCCTTTCTCGTTTGAAGGTCGTGGAAAACTACGCCATCGAAACACTCACGGACTTCGCACGCATCAACTAGGTATTCGTGTTGATGGATGGGAGGAGGTGGTTCCTGTCAGCATCGACAGAGTTGGCACTTACTTCCGACTTGCCCATCCAGCCACACCCCTTCCACGTTATGCAGTAAGTTTCAATTCAACATTAACTCTCCAGATTCAATGCAATAATATTTCGACCTACAATGACTATCTCCATTGTGTTCTTCCAGGGACAAATGGAGCTGCCTCCAACACGAATTGTTCTGCAGGTGAGCCTGCAAGGCTCGGCTCAGAAAGTTGTTACTGTCCGCTCAGCTCTACAAGTAAAAAACGCGTTGGAGGATCCGTTAGAACTGAAGTTAGAAAACACTATCATCTATCCCTCATGTGAGTGTCGATATTTCGATAAAACCGATAGCTTTGCAGAATAAAATGACAACATTTGTGATTCTTTGTTTAGTCGAACGTGCACAGACAGGTGGTTCTTTCATTCAGCGCTTGCAGCCTGGACAGATTTATCCGTTACCTCTGCATTCCGTCTGGGCTCAAATGTGGGTGCGTCCTCTGATTCCCACAGACTCCTATCCGCTGTATTACGACTACTGTACACGTGCACTCCTCTTGTCACAAGAAGAAGGAGTAAGAGAGTGTCTCCCACGAGCACCGCAGCAGCTGCCTCCATATCGCTTCTGTGTCGCTGTCAGACGTAACGAGTTCCCTGCAGACTCCGATGACATCATTCCCCCCAACTCCCTTTCAGCGAGTAGACGAGCTAACCTCGTTTCGTTATTGAGTCCATTCAAGCTAATAAACCTTTTGCCGCATGAAATCTCTTATGAGGTTAAAGGTCAAAACGTTACTGGCCAATTACCAGCGGGGAAAATCCATCGCTTACTTAAGGTAACTGACCAGTACTTACCATCACCTAAATATACTGACTGCAGACGCACAGTGACGCACTGCAGTGGGACATGCAAGTTTTTAAATTCAAAATTTCGTTTGGAAGGTCGTGACAGCAGATCCGTTCGAAATAGTTTTCCACGTAGACGGATTCCCCAGCGGAGGAATAATTCCAGTGAATCCAAAAGCGATTTCTTCCACTCCACTTCGTGTCAAGCTCACAGACAATTTGAAACGGCTATTACTGCTGCAAGCCAGAGTGACGGAAGAGCGCGGAGGTGTGATATCGGTTGCCCTAAGCTGTCCCTGTTGGATAGTGAACAAGAGCGGCCTTCCACTGGTGGCCAAACAGGAGGGAGCCTCTTCAGAAGCTGCTGGACAGTTTATTGAGCATGAGGTGAGCGTTCACATTGAGTCAGAGGCTGATCAAAGGACGTGGAATAAGGATTAATTTATTGGGCAGGTGGGACGCATGGTGACACCGTTGATGATGAGCTTTACAGAAGAGGAGGCTCCAGAGGGATTGACGTTGCGTGTGGGATCGGGTCTTCACAAGGCATCTACTTCATTTTGGTGTCGATCGATCCCTTGTCAGGTCGGTCTTCGCGTCCGTAAGCTAACGGTAGCCCACTCCAACAACTCTCCTGAGTCAGTTTATATGGTTGGCGTTCAGCTGAAAAATGGTGTTGGTCGCTACGCTGATACACGTCTTGTGTTAGTCTCCCCTCGCTTCATCGTCGACAATCGCTCTTCACGAAAAATCAAAATCTCTCAGCGTTGTTACGCAAACTCTTTCTTCGATGCAAAAGCTGAAGCGACACATTTGTCTCTTCCGCCGTCTTGCAATTTACCATATCACTGGCCTCGTTTAGACAAAGACCAGCTCCTCTGCGTGCGCTTATCGTCGGCATGGTCGGGTGGATTTCCAATAGATAATGTAGACTCCTTTCATGTCAATATCAGGTAAACTACCCTAACTGTGAATACCATCTACAGGTCGATTCTTATTATTATATTGTTTTCTGAATAACTTCATCTTGTCCACAGGGATTCTAATGGCACACCAACATTCCTTCGAGTGGAAATCGTCCTTCAAGGTCCGTCGTACTTCGTGATTTTCAGCGATACTTCACAACTTCCCCCTCCATTCAGAGTTGACAACTTCTCTTTGGTTCCCCTAATTTTTCATCAGGTATGCTTTTAATTGCTCACAACGATCTTCGAGTGAAGTTAGTCTTAGTCTTACTGTCTTACGAACGAATTGAAATTACAGAGCTGCGTTGGCGAGGAGCGTCTGAAAATAGTGGCGGAAAGTGAGACTTCAGTTCCTTACGCCCTGGACGAACCAACTCAACAAGCGCACCTGACTATAGCTGCTCCTGGGGGAACTTCTGTAGTTGTTAACATGGACGACTTGGCCTACGTTTCATACCTGACTTACGAGAACTTCTTCTACATTGCATTCGCAGGAGCTGGACGAGACCTAGTCTTGGATGTTCCAGAAGGATCACGGGTTGTGCTTCGAGAAAAGAAAGACGGCAAGCGCTCACAACTGTGGCGCGTTAATGCAGACGGTCTCATCGAACATGAAGGTTCCGCGCAGCCTGGAATGGTTGGATCGCTTTTGGTTCTTGATATCGCTGGCTCGGCTCCACTTCCCAACCAGTTCGTTCCTCTTGCATTACGAAAACCAGACAAACGTCGCGCGTCTACGCAGCATTGGGAGTTTACGGCTGATGGACGTCTCAAGTGTCGCGTCTATGAGAATGTGTACGTACAAGCAAAGGATGGATTTACTCAACAGGACGACGACAACGGCGGGGCTAATGCCTGGCACCCATGTAAGACGTGATTGTGATATTTTACTGTGTAAGTGGCAACTACTAACGAATGCCTCTGTGCACAGGGAATGACGTCGTGCTGGGTCCAACGCAGCCGGTCTGTCACATACGCACAGAAGATGGTGTCCCCGTTGAACAGTCCGTAGTACGTCAAAAACTTCGGCCGGGTTCCGGTGCCCTGTCTGTCACCGTTGACACCGATGGACCGACGCGAGTTGTTCGCGTGATTGACGTAGAACATCCGCCCCGAAAACACCTCCATACGTTTGAGGACAACGACCACAACACGACGCCAACTATTGCGCTGCTCCTGGACTTGCAAGGTGGTGTGGGTGTCTCCATTGTCTCCTGCTCGCCTCGTCGAGAACTTCTGTACGGTCGTTTCTCAGGGTAAGTCTCTCAGTCACTCACCAGGGAGTTCTTCGGGTGTTCAGTTCTCAGTTATCACACCATGGTGTTTGATGTTTAGATTCCTGCTGGAGTGGACAGAGACCAAAAACTCTCGAACAGTGAAGGCATCCGTGTCCTCTCTCCAAATTGACAATCAGTTGTTTGAAGCTGAGAAGTCTGCTGCGATGTACATGTCACCCGCAGGAGGAAGTCGTTCTGAAGATCTTTCTTCAGTTCCTCCTGTGCTCCACATCTTTTGGGAGGAAATGAAGTCGTCCCTCAACGCTCGAGTGTTCAAAGTCTTCGAAGTGTTTGTGCAACCTTTGTCGCTGATTATAGAAGAGCGTTTACTTCTACACGTTGCCAGCTGGCTTGGCGTTCCCTCCCACGTTGAATCTCTTGACGCTCTCCAAAAATCCGATTTTGAAATCCACTCTGCTCTTCTTTCCTCTTCGTCACTCCAAACGCGACGCTACTACTTCGGTCTCATCAAACTTGTTCTAACCCAAGTTAAACTTACCGTTCTGACTACGTCCAAGTTACCTCCGCAGTTGAAAGCTTTTAAACGCTCTCTTGGCTTGACTCTCATTCGCTTCGAAGACGCAAATGTCGAATTGGATCCGTTTGAGAAGCACCATCCATTCGAAACCTTCGACTTCCTATGGGCCCTTGTTGTTAAGCACTATCGTGACGAGTTGGTGACTCAAGCAGCCGTGATTCTAGGCTCAACAGACTTTCTGGGCAATCCGTTAGGATTCCTAAACGACGTCTCAGAAGGCGTGTCTATGATGATTTATGAAGGTTCAGTTGGTGCTTTAGTAAAAAATGTGGCGCACGGATTATCGAACTCTGCAGCGAAGGTGACAGGAACGCTGGGTGAGGGTTTGGGAAAAACAATTCTTGACGAGAGGCACGAAGAAGGACGGAGAAAAATAAAAGAAGACCACGCTGGGTCTTCGGGTGAGCATCTTTATGCGGGACTCAGGGGCTTTGGGTACGGCATAGTTGGAGGAATGACGTCGGTGATATCTCAGTCTTATGAAGGCATCGCTAATGACGGCTTCTCTGTAAGTTTTCATGGATTATATTATCTTCCTATTGCCATGGTCACATTGTTTTATAACAAAGTTTTTGCCACAGGGACTGTTTACGGGT
>JAQGBV010002008.1:0-13002 GCA_034698685.1 Isotomurus pseudopalustris
CGTATCGATAATTGATAAAAGAAATAAACACCCAATTGGTTGTGTCTGGTGACCGAGTGATGGTAATTTAGTGATTAATTTCATTGGCGACACTTTCTCAAGAATCTCAAGACGTCTTAATCCATATTCCACGCATATCCTTAAAAATTCTTAATAGAATATATTTGATATGACTTAATCACTTAATAAGATTGAGGAGTCTGGAGATGAGGTTAACTGCAGCAGCAGCAGGAGCGAGTGAGTGAGGAGGGAGGGGATTGCAATTGGGATGAAGATGAAGAAGAGGTTGTTTTTGTGGAGGTCAAAGGTGTTTTTTGGATGAATGAGGAGAGACGGAGAGGAAAGGAGGAAGGGGGAAGTGGAACTGCTCATTCCTCACCAGTTAAGCAGTTCGAAGTCATCTCCTTCCTCCAGCTCATCCTTAAGCATGATCGTTGAAGTTATCATTTCTGGGTGCGAATTACTTGCGGCCTATTTCCTCGGAGTTGTGGGAGCCGCGCAGGGCTGCGTCACCCAGTTGAAGAAGGGCTTCCTCAAGGAGTACCCGTCCGGAGGGGCTCAAAGGTGCCCTGAGAAGAGGATGGTCTAAAGATAAGTGATCTAGTGATCTGCTAGTGAAGTGAACTAGAAGACTGACTTAATAGAGAGAGACATAATGGAAGTGTAAGCTTAAGTAAGGAGAGAGAGAGAGAGAGAGATGAGACGGTGGTGGTTGTTAAGTGCAGTGGTGGTGGTGGTGGTGGTGGTGGTGGTGGTGGAGGCTGCGGATGCTGGTGGACCACTTAGTGGTGAGTGATTTTGTGACTTTATTTGATTCATCTTCATTATGAATGGGAGAGTCTGCTGGATTATCGATGGGGTCAAGCGACAGAGGTCATTCCCCTCGGAGACACATACACACACACACACACACAGATGGGAGAGAGTTCAAAATGGTTTGGTGTGGAAACTTTAGATGATTTCTGAAATTCATTATAAGAGGAATAGATAATTCAAATGGGAAGATTGAGGGAAATCTAATTTAATTTGGTGGATTTGATTATTGTAGTTCAAATTGAAGTTCCAGGAGGTTTAGGAATTTTAGAATTGATAGTTTTTTATGGTTTTTATGTGAAAGATTGGCGTGGATAAATAGAGAAGCCGTGAAGAGGAGGATGATGAGGATGAGATTGTGGAGATGGAGGAAAGAGAGGAACTTGGTTTGTAGGGCAAAAAAGATAAGTTGAAGGAAATGAAGAAGATGAATGACAGTTTGATTGATAAGCTGAGTGACAAGGGTGGCTGCCGATGAATCAAATATTTCCAAATTCTTCTAACCGTCCAACACACACACACACAACACACACGCACACATGATCTTCTTTTAATCCCATTTCATTGACTGCATATTAAAATATGTGTCACAGTTTTAAAAAAATAGACGCACTCATATTTTATTTAGCGAGATTTATTAGAAGTCAATTTAACAAGGAGCTTTACACGGAAAATATTTCCAAATTTTACTAACTGCTTGTAGACTAATGAATCTTCAATTGCATTTCATTGACTGCAGGTCAGAATAAAATACCAAAATGGCTAGAATTACGAAATAGACGCGTCTGGAAGTATTCAATCAATATTCAGACAGCGAAGGAGATTTATTAGGAGTCCAATTAAATCAGGAGAAATTATATTTGATTAGAAGATACTAAAATTGTTGAAAATATTTCATGAAATTCTAAACTAGAAAATGAATTTTGAATTGTAGGTACAGATCTCTTGGGCGCCGTACGAATAGAAGAACTCCCATTAGGAATAGAAAAAGCCACAGGATTCTGTACCGCGCGCGTCCAAAGCGTTCTAGACGAGGAAACAATCCTCGCGGCGCTTTCCTCTGGCCAGCGCGCTAACGAAACAGAGTACATTCAAACGGGTCCTGACGCAGCCTACGCGCTATCCTCCCAGGCTGTCTTATCCGTGAATACCGGTCAACTCTTCCCCGACGGATGGCCTACGGATTTCTCCTTCGTCGCTACATTCAAACCTGCCGCCTCCTCCCCCCGCGGCGTCCTCTTTTCCGTGTACAACGACGCGGGAGACGAGCAGCTGGCGGTGGAGGTGGGGCAAGATGGGACCTCCCTCATTCTCGTCTATCACGACTCCGACTCCCAATCCGATGAACTCCGCCTCACTTTTGAAGGGGCCGTAGCTCCACCCCCAGGAAAGAAGTGGGTGCGACTCGGCCTCGCAATAAAAGGGAACTCCGCTACGCTCCTGATTGACTGCGAGGAGCGGGAGACGCAGGTTTTAAATCGGACTGCGTTTTCGCGCCCTGCGAACACGGGAATTGTGTTGGTGGGTCAGCGGCTGCTGGACGACGCTTTCTTCACTGGACTTGTGCAGCAGATGGTCGTCGTCTCGTCGCCTGACGCTGCGTATGAAGTCTGTTCGAAATATTTGCCGCCTTGTGAGAAGCCACTCCCATTGGTGGGGGAGGGACTTGAGGGGGAGGAGTTTGTTAGTTCAAAGCTGATCTTCCAGGGGGAGGAGTTAGGGGGTGGAAATGCCAGTTACTCTGGAGAGGTTAGTGAAGTTTTAGGAATTTTTGAGAGTAGTTGATTGAGGTTTTGACATTTTTCGGGTTTCAGGAAGGAAGCGGGTCTTATTCGGGAGATGTGGGGGGTGCGGCTGCAGCAGGCGGGACGAGTATTCTACGGGGTGCGCCAGGTCCTCGGGGATTTACGGGACCTCAAGGACCGCCAGGATCGAAGGGAGAGAAGGGAGACGCTGGAAGGGACGGGTTGGCAGGAACTGGAGGAATTCAGGGACCTCCTGGACACATTTTCATGATTCCCGTGAGTTTCTCGGGACGTTTTGAATTCAGATTTATTTTACCCGGGTAACTGTTGACCTTTGTGACCTGTTTCAGTTGTCTTCCGATGGTGGCGGGGGTTCTGGGGGGAAGAAGGGACCCGACAACACCGCAGAATCCTTGAGACAAATGTTAGCACAGCACATGATGGCGATGAAGGGTCCTCCCGGTCCGATGGGACTGACGGGAGTCCCGGGAATGATCGGAGCTCCCGGAGGAGACGGCCTGAAAGGAGAGATGGGTGAAATGGGAGAACCCGGTCCTCGAGGTCATCGGGGGGAGATGGGGCCACCCGGGAGAAACGGAAGACGGGGAAGAACGGGAAGAGACGGAGAACGCGGAATGACAGGCCCACCGGGAGAAAAAGGAGAACAAGGAACCATCGGACTACCCGGACTCCCGGGAGAGAAAGGAGACCGCGGAGAGAAAGGCGGGAGAGGAGAGAAAGGAATGCCCGGACATGATGGACCACAAGGAGATGACGGGACTCCCGGACTTCCAGGTCAACCGGGAGAAATGGGACCTCGTGGATTCATAGGCACCCGGGGATTTCCAGGTCTTCAGGGAAATCCCGGGATTCCTGGGGGAGAAGGACCGCCAGGAGCCAAAGGAAATTCGGGGGGAGAAGGTCAAATCGGTCCACCAGGTCAACCGGGAGCGAGAGGACCAATCGGATCACCTGGACCTGTGGGCCCTCCAGGACCCATTGGACTGCCAGGACCTCAAGGAAAACCCGGGAGTCCTGGACTTCCAGGAGCTGACGGAATGCCAGGGCATAACGGGAATCCGGGGATATCGGGGCCGAAGGGAGATCAGGGAGTGAAGGGTCCTGCAGGACAGGTGGGATTCCCGGGTCCTCGGGGGGTGAAGGGAGATGAGGGCAAAAGGGGGGCGGGTGGGGAGCCTGGAGACGGCGGAGAACGCGGGCCTGATGGAGAGAAAGGAGACTTGGGACAAAAGGGAGACAAAGGAGTTCCTGGCGCTGCAGGAGAGGCGGGACTCGAAGGACCCGAAGGACCGAAGGGATTCGAAGGTCCCCGTGGAGAAGCAGGACCTCCGGGACCTCTAGGAGAGAAAGGGAAGATCGGTCTACCCGGATTTCCAGGCTACCCGGGTCCTCCCGGAGAGAAAGGAGACAAGGGAGGAGAAGGGAGGTCAGGAAATCCTGGAGACAAAGGAGAACGCGGAACACCCGGGCAACAAGGAGATCGAGGAGAAGGCGGACTTCCTGTGAGTTTCAAAATTGTATCAATTGATTTTGAAATTTTATTGTATTTCGGGGAATTTTTCGGAAATCTGTGTAGGGTTTCCGAGGACCGAGAGGAAAGCGGGGACGAGACGGAACTCCCGGACCGAAAGGAGACACAGGCCAGCCGGGTCCTTCGGGTGGATTGGGTGAGAGAGGAATTCAGGGCAGCGAAGGACCACGCGGGTATCCTGGCGTCGGAGGATCCGAAGGTCCACCCGGGAAGGATGGAATTGTGGGACCTCACGGAGAACGCGGTCCTCCAGGAGAACCGGGTCAGAAAGGTCCTGTCGGAGCACCGGGAGTTGTGGGACCTCCAGGACAATCCGGAGAAGCGGGTCCTATTGGATTACCCGGTGAGCCGGGTTCTCCAGGACTACCCGGAGACGGAGGACGACCCGGAGAACAAGGAAAGGAAGGTCCACCAGGTCCTATTGGAATTGGAGGAAAACCGGGAGCTGTAGGTCCACCGGGTCTGCCCGGATTTCCGGGTGAACGAGGACTGCCAGGGATCCCGGGTATTCCGGGGCTGAAGGGGGAGGCGGGACCTGTAGGACCGATGGGTCCTGTGGGAGACAAAGGTCAGCAGGGAGAAGGAGGAAAGGAAGGACCTCCTGGAGGAGAAGGACGGATGGGACTACCCGGACCGATTGGAACGCCTGGAGCGAAGGGTACTTTGACCTTAATTGACCTTTGGGAGGAGTGGGTGTGGCGGAGGACGTCAGTGACCTTAGTAATCAATTAAATTGGTTTTAGGTGAGAGGGGAGAGACTGGCGCAGGAGGGGCGGTGGGTGCGGACGGCGCTGTGGGGGCCCGAGGTCTTCCAGGGGCGGCAGGTCCCATCGGACCACCCGGGGAAGACGGAGACAAAGGGGACATCGGACAACCCGGGGAAAAGGGACTGAAGGGCGGGAAAGGAGAGAGTGTGAGTTAAATTGGGGCTACCTGAGAATTACTTAATGACCTTTAATATCTTCGGTGTGACCTCGCAGGGACCACAAGGTGGCGCAGGTACTCAAGGCCGCCCTGGAGAACCGGGTAAACTAGGCTCCCCGGGAGAAAAGGGTCCTCCAGGAACTCCAGGACCCCGAGGAATCAAAGGAGAACAAGGACCTTCGGGAGTGTTGGGCCCTCCTGGACCTGTTGGACTTCAGGGAGTCCCGGGACCACCCGGAGGAAAGGGAGAACACGGAGATCCGGGATCGAAGGGACCACCAGGACCTCCCGGGAAAGCGGGAGACACGGGACCACCGGGCAGCAAAGGAGGAGAGGGACTTCCAGGTCCCGTGGGCCCTGAAGGACCGTTGGGACCGAAGGGAGAGTCAGGGCCGCCTGGTCCTCCGGGGGCTGCAGGGAAGGACGGAGCTCAGGGAGAACGCGGCCCTGCAGGACCCAAAGGAGAAGAAGGGAAACAGGGACGACAAGGACCACCGGGACTCAGAGGAAATATCGGAGGAGAAGGACCGAAGGGATCGCCAGGAGCTCCAGGCTTTCCAGGACCTGTTGGAGAACCTGGACCACCCGGAGGAATCGGAGAACCCGGTAAATTAAAAATCGGAGTTTTTAATATTGAATAAACTTTTTATCCGATTTTTGATGACTGTAGGAAAGGACGGTGACGACGGGAAGACAGGAGAACCGGGTCCTCCAGGTCCTGAAGGACCTCCAGGAAAACCCGGGTTAGCTGGAAGTCCGGGTAAACCGGGAGCTGAAGGCCCGGCAGGAGCTCAAGGAAGCCAAGGACTGCCAGGAGAGAAAGGAGAAAAGGGTCCTATCGGTCCTGCAGGTCCTCAAGGGCCCATCGGACCTCAAGGAAACCCGGGAGTCGCAGGTCCCAGTGGAGGAAGAGGTTCTCCCGGTGCTGCAGGAGATGTCGGACCTCCCGGAGCCCCGGGCGCTCTCGGCTCTCCCGGAAAAGCAGGAGACTTGGGACCGAAAGGAGTGAAGGGAGATCGCGGCAGAAGAGGTCCGAAAGGTCACCCAGGTCAAATCGGACAGCCGGGACCGAAGGGAGAACAGGGCGAGAAGGGAGAAAAGGGCGGGACGGGACAAAAAGGTCCTGAGGGAAGAAAAGGAGAAATGGGCGGTCCCGGAGTCGCAGGGCCCAAAGGAAGCGACGGACCTATTGGACCTCCAGGGCCCACCGGACCGCCAGGACCCAAGGGAACCGAAGGACCTGGTGGTCTGAAGGGAGACATCGGCCCTGCAGGACTCCCAGGTCCCGCAGGACCCCCCGGGGAACTTCCTCTCCTGCCCCCCGAACTTCTGTTCGGGAGTCAAGGTCAAGGCGGGTCGGCTTCAACAGCAGCGAAGGCGGGAAGGAGGAAGCGCGCGGTGGACTCAGGCGGAGCTTCACTCAAAGGCGACCCTGCAGGACTTCTCGACGCAGACGCAGAACTCACCGCGAAGCTCCAAGAAGTCTACTCCGACATTTACGAAATGCGCGTTGAGTTGGAGCGGGTGAAGAAACCGCTGGGAACCCGGGAAAATCCGGTGAGAACTTGTCGGGATCTTTTCTACGGACATCCGCAGTTTAAAGACGGTACGTGCAGTTTCCTGGAAACATTTTGTGGAAACATATTCTTGGAAATGTGACTTAACAACTTGGCTCTGATTGTTTCCAGATTGGTACTGGATCGACCCGAATCTGGGCATGCCGGATGACGCAGTGTTTGTCTTCTGTAATCTCACAAATTCGGGTGAGACTTGTGTGTTCCCGGATGTTCAGAGTACCCGGATGCCTCACATTCCTTGGGAGAAATCTCCCGAGTCGAAGAAGAGGGAAGTCTGGTTCTCCTCATTCCGACAAGGCTTCAAGGTAAACCGACGTGACGGCATTTGACTTGTTGATGTTGACGTTGACGTTGACGTTGCGTGTTGACGTGTTGCAGATCTCTTACGAAGGCATAGGACCAGTGCAGATGACGTTCCTCCGGTTGCTCCATTCAGAGGCGTCGCAGAACTTCACGTATCACTGCATGAATTCCGTCGCCTGGTACGACACCCGCTCCGCCTCTTACAACTCCTCCATCAAGTTCCTCGGGTTTAATGATCAGGAATTCGGGTACTACTCCAATGCAAAGCCCATCGTTGCCCGCGATGCCTGCAAGGTAAGTTCTTACTTTCTTCTCTTCAAAATTTCCTGGAAACATTTCATTCATGAAAAGTATTCATTTCCTCGTTTTTATTTCAAAGTCTGGGAAGGGAGAAGGAAAAACAATTTTCGATCTGAGAACAAAGAAATCAAATCAACTTCCGGTTGTCGACTTCCTTCCACTCGACTACGGCGCTGAAGGACAAGCATTCGGATTTGAAGTTGGTCCTGTGTGTTTCAGATAAGGGAGTTAATTAGCGCTAATTAATTATTCATAATCTAATTAAAATATCCATTTTTTATTGCTCTAATTTTATTGAGGTAATTTATTAGTAGGTTAGATGAGCTGAGTGTATTTATTTAATTTATTCCCGTGTGTAAGTCTTACGTGTGTCTTTCTACCTTTTATACTCTCCTTTTTATACTCTCAAGCCACAATTAATAATACTTTTATCGATTAATTAATTGACTGCTCTAATTAATTTATAAATTGAAGAATCTCTCTGTATTCATGAATCACTGCCAATAAAAAAGTACCAAACGCTAGTAAACTAGAATAATAATTAGTTCTAGAATAACTTAACTGTACTTAGTGTAGAGGAGATTGGTTAATTGCGTTGAATAAAGCAAAGACACTTGTGTGCAATGATTCTGTGATTAATTAAATCCGAAATCGGATTAAACTGGTGTGTGTGAGTGTGAGGGTAAAGTACGCGGGTATTAGCGGGTAGTGGTGGTCGATATTGTGTCGGTGGTGGCCGAGATTCGGGGGAGGAGGGGGCTATTGATTTTGGGCGTCGTCCGGCACTCTCGCAAACTCCTGCCTTCTGCTTTCTCCTCCGGAAAAACAACTTTCTTCACTTTCTCTGTTGTCTGTGTGTGTGTGTGTGTGTGTATACTGCCTCTCATTAAGGACCAAGGGACACGACACACTTAATCATTTGGAGGAGGAGGAGAGAGGAGATGAGTGAAGGTCAAGAGAGGTCAAAGGAAGAGAAAGAAGAGGTCAATTAAGGTGCAAAGGTGTGTTTAAGTGTTTAAGTGTGTGCGTGACTTTTTTAGTGGGGATGAGCTGCTGCGTGACTTTTTTAAGCAGAGTGAGTTGAATGGCAGAGTGGCAGGTTATCAGGCGAGTGTTATTTATGCAAGCAGGCGAACAAGTTGTCAAAAGAAGAACTGTCTATTGTCCTTAATGTCTGTCTGTCTGTCTGTCTGTCTGTTGAGTTACGAGTGATTGCTCATTTGCATGTGTGAGGAAGGAGGTTAGTTTACACACACACAGAGGAGTGTGCAGTTAGTGTTAAGTGTTAAGCTGAGAGGAGATCAGGTTGCACACATTCAATTCATTAAGTGGAGCGAGGTACATTAAGCGATTAACTGCTACTTACTAGTCAATAGTTAGTAAATATTTATGACATTAAGGTTTATGTGGAGCTCCGCAGTTATTGCGTGCTTAAACTTTATAAACTGTGAAAGTCTAAAGTTTACATTTTAGAGTTTAGACTCTTGAGATTATTTAAATTAGAGAGTGAGCGAAGGAGATTAAAAAGAAAGGTAAAAAGTTAATTACTCGTTCCTTGGGATTTAATTGAAAAAGGAATGCGACTTTCAGTTTCGCGTTTATTTTATAGCCGGCGTGTCTAATTTTAATTGTGAAGGTATTTTTGATTTTAAGTGAGGCTGTGTGGGTTTTTTGTGAGGAAGGAAATGGAAATTGTGGAAGAATGGATTGGGTTTTTTGAAATAGATTAAGTGGGTTAGAAGGAGGAAGTGAAGAAGAAGGGAGTGAGTATGTATGGTGAAAGGGAGCTTTTCTGACAGAGAGGAGATGTGCAGGGTGAAACAGATTGTGTTATTGATTAAGTGTGTGGGGAGGTGGGATACACGTGGATTTTGATTTGTGTGTAGTTTAAACTCAACTCGAGGAAGAGATCACATCGTCACTTAATGTGTAAACACACACGCAGAGAGATGTGTTTAAGTTATAGATAGTTTTAGTGGTTGACTGACTTTGGACTTAATGTGGAAGAGTATCGAGTGACAGTTTTAGTTAATTCAGCGTCATTAGACGAGGCTTGTGGGCGTTATTGTCGCTGCTAATGAGTAATTAAGTGAGCAGTGATTAAGTGGAAAGGTTGTGACGTTGGTTGTTATTTGTGTGGAATTCCAGGAAGGCTTGGGAAACTGTGGAACTGTAACTGTGGGAATTTGAGAGAACTGACGTTGTGTGGAATGTTTGAGAGTGAATGACAGTCCATTCTGACGGAGGAGAAGGAGGAATTACAGTCTCAAAATTAGTTGACGTTCAAGTTGCCGTAGTATCGGAGTGGTTTGTCGTTGGTGGACGAGCGTTGGAAGACGAAATTGCTGTTGACGTAGCTTTGGTGGGAGGAGCGGAGGAGGAGGGCGAGGAGAAGAAGAAGATTGACGTGGACGTCAAAGTGACGGAGAAGAAGAACTTTAGTGAGGAGGATCTATCAGACAATGGGACAAGCCGGTGTAAGCACAGCTAGAGATTAGAGTGGTTTTCAAAATTTTATTTTTTAGTTTAGTTATAAGCTTTTTTATGGAAATATTGTTTTCGAAATTTCGAAATCGCTCGCATGAGATCGCTATGAAGTTTGTTGAGTTGCGCGATGGTTTGTAAAGCTGATGATTAATTAGTGAAAAAAGATTTGCATGGGAGGAGGAGGAGGAGGAGGGTTTTTGCATAGACGAGGGTGTGTTTGTTGATTTCGAAGGGGCCTTGGCGTAGGGCGGACTATGTGGATGTTGTACTCCGGGTGGGCAGGTCAGAAGGGCGGGAATGTTGTGGGTGGCGGGTGTGAGTCTCCGTCCTCCTGACACAACCCCACCGCCACTGCCACACCCCCCACACCCCCCACCACCAACACCAACTCCACCCACATGCACAACAACGGAGGTCACGTCTACCCCCCCGCCTCCACCCACCACCACTTCTTCAGGTGACCCTTGACCTCTCAATTAATTTTCCTGTAATATTAGTTGATCAAGTTTAATTAATTAAATCATTACCTGTAGGCCGATTCTGTACCCGGACCAGTACCCCTCAGACTCGGATGTGGTGTCATCCCCCACCTCCTCCATAATCGGGCCACCCCCACCCGTCCCCTCCCAGGTGGGTCACATGGGCCTGACCTCTGTGGGGGGAGGAGGCTACGGGTCAACAAACGCCGTCTACGGGGGCGGCCCTCTTCCCCCCATTTCCTACGGAGGAGGAGGAGGAGAAGACTCCTCCTTCCTCGCGACGAGTGAAGGCGCCTCTTCTCCCGAAACGGGTTCGTTGCCGCGCTCCGCCTCCAAAGTTGGAAAGAGGAAGCGCGCTCCGCGACCGCCGCCCAGGAGACTGAACAAGGAGAGTGAGTTCCGCGGTGGGGGCGGCGGAGGTGGAGGGGGAGGAGGAGGGATGGGCCTGGAGGACGATGACCTTGATGACGACGACCCCCACCTCAGACATCTCATCGCCAGTGGAAGATGCATTGAGTACGGAAGTTGGCCTCCGGATTCGCCCTCCCCTGTTCCCGGGTGAGTTCAGTGACCTTAAAGGCGGGTAATTTGAGTGACCTGAAGTGACCATGAGTGACCTTTGACCTTCAGGTACCAACAGCAACTGGCAGTGATGACGATGGGCCGCCTTGACGAAGTGCAGGAGGAGAGCACAGCGATGGCGCTCTCGGAGATAAGGACGCAGTTGCAGGAGTTGACCAAGTCTGTGGAGTCCTGTCAGTCTGAAGTGAGTGAATTTTGGAAACTTCTATATGTTTCTGGGAAATATTAATGCCATTTTTGAATGTTTCTGCAGGTTGTGGGGATGAAGGGGGAGATGGAAAGCTTCAAGCACGAGATGAGTATGGTGCACCACGTGAAGGACGACATGGACGACCTCCGCGACGCTGTGGAGCGAATGGAGGACGTTTGTCGACGTCGAAAGAATCATCTCCTCCAACAGGCAATTTGGAAATTCTCAGAAACTTATTTAATTTCGAAATTTTGAGTTTCTGGTTAATTCTAGAATTCTAGTTTTATTTTGATATTTTTAATTTTAACTATTCTTTGTTTGTGTTATTCAGTGTTGGGTGAAATGCTGAAAAGAACCAACGGGACGAATTTTTAGCGATCTCATGCTGAGTGTGTGTTTCGAATTTGGGTTTATTTTAGTTGAAGTTTTTAGGAAATTTTGAAATTGAAAAAGAGGAATTATGAAATGATGAGTGTGGTTTTTGGATTTCCAGGGACTCACGTTCTTCCTCTCTTTCTCAATATTTGCGGCAGTGCTGGGCATGCTGCAGTTTGGGTACAATACTGGAGTGATCAATGCTCCTAGAAAGGTACGGACGCTTTCTGAATGTTTCCAGGAAATGCAGGAAGGGATCTCTGAAATTTTTCAACTTGGTTTTTTGAAATCGCAGGACATAGAAGACTTTATGGAGGAGGCGTGGAAGGAGCGGCACGCAGAGACGCTCACGGAAGGACAGAAGCAGTCCTTCTACTCCCTCTTCGTTGCCATCTTCGCCATTGGTGGAATGCTCGGCGGATTCTCAGGCGGAATCATCGCCAATCGCTTCGGCCGGTGAGTCCAGAGTTTCCTGGAAAGTTAGGAAATATTTTAAGTATTTTCGAAATTGAATTTGAAATTTTTGGGACTGTAGGAAAGGAGGCCTGCTGCTCAACAACCTGCTGGGGATCGGAGGCGGCGTTCTGATGGGCGTCACCAAGTCCACCAACATCTACGAACTTCTCATCTTAGGACGCTTCGTTATTGGCGTCAATTGTGGTGAGTAATTACTTCATTAGTTGATTAAAGGTGTGTGATTGTGATTAATTAATTCATTAACTAATTAATTAATTAGGCCTGAGTACTTCCCTCGTTCCGATGTACGTGAGTGAAATCGCTCCGCTCAACTTGAGAGGCGCGTTGGGGACGGTCAACCAACTGGCGGTCACTGTGGGTCTCCTTGTCTCACAGATTTTGGGAATCGAACAGCTTCTCGGAACTGCCGAACAGTGGCCTGTCCTTTTAGGTATATTTTAAGTTTCTTGGAAACTTCGAGAATCTTTTGAGGAATTATGAGGAAATTTAATATAAATAAAATGTTTTTTTTTAATTGTAGGACTTGCGGTAGTTCCACCAGCACTGCAACTGCTCCTGCTTCCGATGTGTCCTGAGTCCCCGCGGTATTTGTTGCTGACAAGACAGCGCGAAGATGAAGCGCGCAAAGGTGAGCAGCGAGCGCGCGCGCTGAGGAGTGAGTGGGCAGACTTTTTCAATATTTGTGTGTTTAAATTGCAGCACTGAAACGATTCCGAGCGACGTCTAACGTGGAAGACGACATTGAGGAGATGCGCGCTGAACAGCGGGCGCACGCGCAGGAGGAGAGGATTTCGATGTTGCAGCTGATTCGGTCACCAACGCTGCGGATGCCGCTGCTCATCGCAGTGGTGATGCAGTTGAGTCAGCAGTTGTCGGGAATTAACGCGGTTAGTTGAGACGAGATAGAAAGTTTCTGGGAAACATTTCTATCAATTAGCAGAATTCTAATTGATTTTTTATTGGTGGGCAGGTATTTTACTTTTCGACGACGCTGTTTTCGTGGGCGGGACTGTCGATGGGGCAGGCGAAGTTCGCGTCGATTGGAATCGGAGCGATAATGGTGGGAATGACACTGGTCTCGATTATGTTGATGGACCGCGCGGGACGAAGGACGCTGCATCTCTACGGCCTCGGGGGGATGTTCATCTTCTCCATCTTCATCACCATCTCTCTCCTCATCAAGGTGTACAGGCGGGGA
>JAQGBV010002009.1:0-13001 GCA_034698685.1 Isotomurus pseudopalustris
CCAACCTCATACACTTGCTGTTGACACCCAACTCCCAGCTCTTTACCACCAGCCGTTCGCCCATATTTTATCATCATTATCAATCTCAACTTAATCTTATAAAATGGACAGGATATATATAAGGATAATAAAATGCGTCTTACGATGAGATTTCTTTATCATATATTATCATGTGAACCCACTTGGCTGGGTAACTTGATGGTGGTGTTGTGAGTGAGTAGTAATACTCAGGTGAAGGAGGTCATCTTTCTGGCGATGGTGAGTAATTCACATTGAAGTCAGGGGACGACTCATAATGATCGGAAGAGGTTGTTGTCGACATGGTGTTGTCTTGAATGGAATCATCTCTTCGTCTGATGAGTCGATGAAGTCGATGACTTCATCGTCGATGAAGGGATGTCTCCTTCTATTCTGGTTGTAACGCACCATTGTAGAATTGAGAGTTTATGTAGGTAGTTGAAAAGTGAATGTGCTAGTTGAGGAGTGGAAGAAGTGTTTACATAGGTAGTGACTGTGGTCAGGTGCGCTTGACCTACACTAACTTCTAAAGGATAGTCTGAAAGGCTATGGGGAACACAGCGTATGCAAATATGCATACCACAATTAGTTAAGTACTGCAAGTGTGCAGTTATTCGGAGTGGGATAGTTTGTTGTCTACATTTAAATGTACATGCCAGGTCGATGCCGGGTTGATCTACCTCACAATTTGATGATTTGGGGCTCTCCAAGGCTCCTGTAGTATTACTTGAGTCTGTTTTTACATAAATGGATAGAATAATACCGCTTAGGCATGAAAAGCATCCAGTCAATTTGATGATTTGAGCTTCACACTGAACTTCTTCGATTTCTTGCGTAATGCTGCGAGAGTTAGTGTTGATTTGGAGTTCCAGCATAAAGGATCCGGAAACTTCATAGCTGATTGAATCTGCATATTGGATCAGCACACCTGATGATAGCTTGAAAGGTAATGGAGTCTTCTTTAGTATAAGTTCGGGGTCTTCAAGATTTGAGTGGCAATGAACTTCGTTGTCACCGACTTCAGTGTGCACTAGATCCATGCTTCCCAGACAGCGATTGCTCATGATTTGAGCATCTCCTTCCGTGTTGCATTGTATCTCACCGATTCGATTGGTTGATAATTCGTTTCAATGATTACATGGCGTCATCGCTGTAGTGTGGCTGTCGGTGATTAACATTCCGTGAGTGTGGGAGTGATAGCTACTGAGACTTAATTTCACTTGATTCAGCGACGCATCCTTTCCAGCGTATACGGACACGGTGTCGGTGGTCACGTTATTGCCCAAGTGGAATGTGATTTCCAGCGTGGTTGCGTATGACCATTCCGGACAGTGGGAGACAGCGTTATTCTGCTCAGTGGGATTTCCAGGTAGATTCTGGTGCAGTGACAATCATGAGTCAGGGGCCAGCAGCATCCTGGTAGTTTTGCATAGCAGGCACTCCATCCGAGCTTCTCTGTTTAGTGACTAAATGCACGGATGGTTCCATTTTGTCCAAAGTCAGTACATAAGTTGTAACTGCATTCATGGTCTGAATTTATGTTGAAGCATTGTCTGCTGGAGTCGCATTTGGAAGTAGCTCTGGGTGTGTAGTACAGGAGTTATTTCTGGCAGCGAACGGATATAGATTTCGTCTGAATTGTGATGGTTCGTAGAATTCCGTTTCTTGAGTCATCCAGTCGTAGGTGCGTAGTCCAGGTGTTAGTGCGATGACGAGTCCTAATGAGGAAAGCACGATCAGGTGATAGTAGTCATAGCAGCTAACGTTGAGCCATCTTGCTACGCAAAAATGGCAGCGTATCAGCTTGCAAATCGGTACACGAGGACAGTGATGTGTGCGGATTGACGGAATGTCGAAATCATGGAACCACATCTCCACGGTCAGAGGTCCTGTAGTTGCTAGCATGTGGTGAGTAGGATGGACTTTCGTCGTGGATGAGGTAAACAAATGTAACGAATCACTCGTCCCTGAGTGATGACTTGAAGTTCCTTTCTGATCGGTACTCGCATAGAGCCCCAACAACCAGGTATGACGCTACCCTGGCTGGTTGGGATGATGTGAGTGATGCTGGAGCTGTTGTAGACGCATTAACAGCCACATCCGCGGAGTCCATTGTGAGTGATGCTGGAGCTGTTGAAGACGCATTCACAGCCACATCCGCGGAGTCCATTGTGAGTTATGCTGGAGCTGTTGAAGACGCATTCATAGCCACATCCGCGGAGTTCATTGTACGTATGTTCAGCACATGGGAAGTGAGTGCAGAACAATACATCACCGGTACAGGTTCTTTTGGCACATTGGTAGTTGCATGATCCCTTGCACGAATAGGAGGATATGTTCTTCATGGCGGCGTGCTGTACGGTGTGTAAGATGTCCAATGGGTAGGCCTGATGCTTGATAATCGAGATTAAAACATCTTCGTAGGATTCTGTGTATTTGGAGCAAGTCCGTGGGGTGAGGCCGCTGACGGAGCACAGATGTGACTGGAGAGGAGGTTCACGGAGTATTGCCACCAGCGACGTATCTTCGTTATCCTGGCATTGGAGAGCATGCAGGTGTACCACTTGATACTTATCGCATGTCTTAGCTGTGCAACCTTTAGCGTCAGGGTTGACTTTGTGGTCCTTGAGACACTAAACAGTGCGGTTAAGATGGTCCTGTTGCCAAGTATGTGCAGTTTGGACGCATGGTGGGATCACATGATGTGCCTCAAAGGTTTCTGGGCATGGCATGGCTATGGCCGTTAGGTCAGGAGACGGCTAGTGAAATCTGAGTGCAGAGCCGACCAATACGGTTCCGATAATTGTCCGTGTTATCGTTGTCGTCGTTGAGTTCTGCGACCGCATAAAGCTGCTGGTTGATGAACACTTGGACGTTTGTGATCGATAAGACGTCTATGGTGATACATGAGTCCTTCCGCGTCCGAAAAGATTGCTGTAGGCTTGCCGATAGTCACGATTGGAAGTGACGTAGAAAATCAGATTGAGCAAAGAGGTGGTCCATGCCATGATTGTACTGAAGAGGTGCATTGACAGAGGGATGTGAATCGCGGAGCAAAGATGGGATACGCTCAAGAGCGCAAGCAGAAAGGTACCGCTCACGCGCTCACTCACGAGCGGGTGAGTGAGCGGTCTTAAAATTGGCGACTCTAAATAAGTGAGCGAGTTTGTATTCTAATTTGTAAGTTTTCATGTGATGTAACAATCAGTGCTGACAGGCCTTTCTTTTGCTTTTTATTAACTGCAGGAGTATTCTTTGTCACGTCTGCACGACTAGCAAGACAGAATGGTAGCTTTGCGTCTACCACATGCTTGGGGTCTGATTGCCAATGTGGCACAATGGGTAGTGGTGTGACACTGTGACATTATTGCCGTAAATAATTCATGGTACACATGTAATCTTTTTGGGACAGTGAGACCTTGCGTAGTTTGAAAATCTGCGTAGTATCTTCTGACCAATCCGCTGTGTCGTGTCGAAGGAGCTACTTTGTCTGAGTCATGGGAAGCCGACGACGGACAAAAAAACGTCATTTTTTGAGTATTAGAAGTTCGAGTTTCGGTTCGCAGGTGAGTTGAATATCATTATTTCAGTGAATCTTTCAGCAAAAACTAAAATTTAATTACAGATGTACGGATCATGGAACTCATCTGCAATTTTACAGCTTGGTCCTGAAATTCTTATATGTAATTCAGAGTAAGTCTACATACGGGATAAAGAAGAAGGGGAAGGAGATTACTGCTGGGGAGATGCAGGATCCGGATGGATTGAGCAAATTGCTCACCCACGACTACGCCTTTAGACTGTTTTAAGGGGGTCCGGGGTCCGGATATCTTCTGCTTACCGGGAAAACAAGACTCAGCACGAACTTTCTTTGATATGGCAGATTGGAGTCCTAAAATTTTTCCTCACATTATGCGTGGCCGCAACTTACGGGTCTGAATTGCTTACGGTGTTTAAGAAGGTTCTAATTGGGAAAGGTTTATCCGAAGTTGAAACCACTGCCCTGAAAACGGAAGAAAAATCGTCAATTTTAAGGTGAGGTCCCCTTACAAGTGCGAGATATTTCTAGCACATACTACATACTGCGTATAATCTTTTGATAAAACCCAGTTGCGGAATTTTTCATCAGCATGGAATGACGAACATTGAGAATGAATTATGAAGAAATTGAAGATTACTTGGAGCCCAAGCGGGAAGAGTTGGAAGGAATGAAGATGGCAGATTTGCTTGCGAATTTATCTGTAGAAGAAAGAATGTGACTACTGTAGTGAATTTAAGGGTGTTTGGGAAACGGAATTAAATGTAGAGACCTTTTCCTACGACTGTCGCTTACTTTCCCTAAATTCCCACAAAACTTCGCTGAAATTAATGTAAAGCTTTCCAATAGTACGAAAATACCCGAATCAGAGCTCAGGAAAACCCAAAATAAACGAATGACTCAAAGCTAGATTGTATTAAATAGTCCGAAGATTTATTTATTCACCCGGGGCTAAGCCTTTAACTCCGAAGTAAATCACGCTGTGACCATTTTAATACACAAACGAAGCTGGCAAACTGAAGATACCTACGTCGACCTAACCTTTCGTAGACCTACGAGTTTCCCTACTCTTCACGTCGACAAACCTCTCGGTGTCAAACGACGCTGTCGATGATGCTTCACCGTCTACAACCTCCGTCGACTCCTTCGGACCTGTGATAAGGAGGGGGAGCTAGGAGGGGGACAAGAGGGGAAGTTGTCTCCACTCGCGCTTGTCGGTTCCTCAACAGCTCCAAAAATTACAACAAATCTCAATATTAAATTATAAAGCTTGTTGTGAATTTTAGAAAGATATTTTTCTGAAAATGATCTTTGTATTAACTTAGATGTTACACTCACGAAAATATAATGTTATCCCTCGGTTTTACTGGAAATCTACTAAAATTAGCTGCAGGAAAGATTGCGACGAATGAGGTGACTGTAGGCTTGACGTCAACACGAAGACTCGAACTTTGGTCCTTCTTGTCAAAATTTCCTCCGGAGTGGCTCTCCTAGCATGAGAGGCTTTTCCTCTCCATGGAGCTCGGAGTGTTAAACTCCGTATCGGCAGCTGTAACGAAATTTTATTAATCCAAAAGTCTAATGCTAACTAACCTATGCATTATATGAACCTCTCCTTCCCCTCTACTTATCCAACAATTGTGGCAATAGAAAAAATCGGAGTTTCGGTGGAAATAAAAACTCAGAAAAAAGAAATATTCAATTAGGACAACCCGAGTGGCTGTGTGTGCAAAGACTTTACTATTCTGACTGAGCGAGATTCTCAGCGGACTCATCTCTTTCTACTCTCCTCGCCGCGAGGGAAACAAAGGGAGGGAAACACAAACTCTTTGCTGAAGATGGCGATGCTCTCGCATGTCTCAACTAGGGAAAAGATTCCTTACAATCACGCAGCCTGGAGAAGGAGTCAGTAAACTAAATTTTTTTTTTCTTTTTTTTCAATTCAAAACAATTTTATTTCTTAGATCGTAGATACTTACGAACTAAATCTGGCATGCGTCTTTTAACTCCCCGATTTCGTACAAAAGTATGCTTAGGTTTACCCGCAGCTACTAACTCTCATTCAACTTGATCTGGCTCTGAATCTTCTTACTCCGTCTATTATAGTCTTCCAACGTTTTACCAGCTCTAATAGGAATTAGATTAGCGTGATTTACCTCGTGTGGGTTACAATAGCAATCATTTACAAATTCAATTTGTATATCATTTACACATGAATCAATATCATTCTTCACTGCACATCTCACTGAAATGGCTGCTGTAAGATTGCTTTTCAGTGAAATTAGATTATGTTGCTTAACCTGTGGCCATTGCTAGGCGCCAGGAAAAATTTAAACCAAAGAATCTACTGTACTAGGCATTGCTCGAGTAAGAAACCCTATTTTATCGTTAGGCAAGAAATTCTGTAACGAGTTTCTTATTCACAACACATTGTAATCCTCTATGAAAATATCTTACTAAACAAAAGCTTTTGATCATCAGTGTAACTTATCACTCATACCAGTGGTGCATGGAACCGTATACAACTTCATACAACTCTTTTTCGATCTCACAAAATCATAAATCTCAATTCTCATAAATGGTAGCATTTTATACCCTAACTTTAATAAGTAGGTAGCGTATTCTCCAGCATACACCTTAAGATTCCGATGTAATGGACGAACACAAGATTGCTAGACGCATTTCGTTGTCGTCATGGCTGCGCTTATCTTTATTGCAGGGAGACGACAAGTAGTTTCAATTCCATCAAATAGAGCTATGCAATAAAATAAATAAACACTATCTATGGTGGCTATTTGAATCAAGCATGTCATTCCAAGGAAACTTACTTCCGAATGATTCTCATTGTATACTGCAATAACTGAACTCCTCTCAATTTTGGAAACGGCTGCCAGCTCCTCTTCTGTTTCAACCCAAAATAAATCAGAACGACTTGAGACACTCAGTATCTGTCATTTTCGAACTTAATTGAAAGCTGGTAATCTCGTCTTTGTAAGCATGCACTGTTGCACCCTCAAATGGATAGCTGTTTAATTCCCTACGATATTGGGAAAACTTGTGGTGTTCCTGTTCCTGTTCGGAACACCGGTTCCTGAACCTGTTCTTTGAAAGTTTGCTGAAGAATTATGCGATCCCATGGGAACTCTATTAAATTGGAAATGTCCCCAATGACACAAAAATGCAGTCTTCCACTTACCTTCTTCCTCGATTTCGATTTGGTAGAACCCGTTCGATAAATTAAACAAGGAGATGTACTTAAAATCTAACAGCGTCAACATGTCATCCATTATAGGAATACGATATTTATCGTCAACTGTAATTGCATTTAACTGCTGATAAGCAGAAATAAACCTTCTGGAGTTCCATCTGGTTTAGGAACAGTGAAAGCTGGAGATGTCCAAGGGCAGCGATACGCTGGCGAAAAGCTCATGTAACGCTTCGTCAAAAGTCTTCTTTTTCCCAATGCTCATTGGTCTAACATGGGCAGTGATCGGTTGATGATCACCCGTAACTTTTTTTAAAAAGCTTACAAAGACCTGGCTTTTCCGTACAAACATCTCTAAACTCGTATATTAGCTCCCTCAACTGGTGCTTCTGATATTCTTTTACGTAGGTAGGAGCTGACAAGAAATCTGGCATTTCTTCAAACAGGGGTTTCTCAGGAACTTTGTCTTGCATAGGACGCAGTTTATCGTAGCTATCAAAGTTTTTGAATGTGGCTAAGACTGCTGCCGGAGACATAAATGAAACGGACTCCGCTTGCAAGTCGTCATCCGAGTCTAACTCTTTATAAAATGTTGAATCTAATTCGGGAGAAATTTCTGATAATTCTCCATGACTATAACTTTTAACAACTCTACTTGTCCCATGGACCGCGCCTTGACACAGTGCTAATTTTTGTTGGCCATCCCCCTCGGCCTATCTGTAGACCGATATCTTCCCGACCTATGAAGTCTCTACCTAACAGAAGCGAGCTATGAGATCCTGGGATTACCAGAAACTCGTGTGTACAGCAGATATCAGCTAACTTAATGTTTATACAAGCACTCTGTTTACAGTCCGTTTTTCCTTTAACAAAGCTAAGAGACTTTACGCAATCCTCAAAATTAACCCCCTTCTTTTTCAAAAACCGGGCAACAACGTCTCCAAAAAGCGAGACGATCCGGAATCTAATAATGCGGAAAATTCGTTCCCATCAGTCGTAACCGTAACCAAAGGAGGATCATCCTGCAACGAAGGAACATGTTTTTAGTTCTGTGTGGAGAATCCTGGGGTTGGACTCCTTCTGTATGGAACCCCGGTCCCTGAAGGAGCTGGACTCGGGGCCCTGGAGTTTTCCGATCTACTGGGATTCTTTGGGCAGGGTCTCAGTAGATGCTCAGGACTGGCACAAATATGACACTTCCTTGGTTCCCCACGTGCTGGACTTGATGATCGCGAAGGAAAGTCTGGGGTCCTACGGTTTCGTGTTTCTTGATTCGGGGAGTTGGTGATTGTTCGGAACCTATTTTTTTCCCCCGAATCTGTATAACTGTCATTATTCCTCTGATAAGGTGGTATGATAGGCTTTTCAAAGTTCACTGACTTCGACTTTGAATAATTTGGATTCTGATAAGAAGAATATGGATCAACTACGTTTAGATGCAGTTTAACTCCCTCAGAGGAGTTCGCTGTTACACTTGGGTTTGATGTAGAAATTGAAGAATCAATTGGTCGATATTGAAGTAATTTCTCAATTGAAGGCTCAGTCGTTGGAGTCATGTAAAACAAGTATTGTCGCACAAGATACTGAGCTTCTCTTGCTGCAGCCAAAATTTCCTGAACAGTTTCCATGTTCCTTCCCTGCATAGCATGAAGGTAATCTGGATGGATATGCCGTTTAATGAAATGCACACACTCTCTTTTGCTTGGAGCATGGTCATCGAGACGTTGGAACATGGAAATGATCGTTCGAATGTACGAAGTCAAAGATTCATCTGGGCCGTGGTAACGACTTTCCATTTCTAACTTTAATTTTTGGACGTAATCGGGACTTTGATACTCTGCTCTGAACTTTTTACAAAAATTTCATGCATAATAAATGCGGGGGAAGTACCTTGGAATAAATGCTTCCTTTATATGGAACTTAGGATGAGCCTGGTATGACCTATTATCTTCCCTACAGTTTCGTCTATCATTGTCCCTATCTATGGCGAAATAGTCTCTGTCTACCATTGCATTATATCGCTAGCGGTTGGAGCTCTCACGTTCACGAGGCCGACTGAAATCCCTCGTAGAATGTGAAGCTGACTCACGATTCAACCCTTGGTGTTTAAGCGATTTCTGGATCGGATTTATTTCTTCTTGATGCCTATAAGGACTTTCGTGCGCTTGGAATGCAGGGTAATCGTCAGTATTTTTTTTAGCTCGTTCATCAACACTCTGGAATGAAGATGGTTTTCTAGAGCTTGTTTCCAAGTCAAATTCAACTTGTCTGTGTCTTCAGTTATCTTCAGACGATACTTGGGTTCTTGTCACCTGTGCATCTTTAGATCTTGAGATTTGACGTGGTTCTTAAGATGTTTTGATCGTTTGAAACGGCTTTCTAGATCTTTGTTGACTTGAGAAGAATACGGTGGACGAAATTCATGAAGATAAGAAGACGGAAGTTCAGAATCTCTGAACTGATCAAAATTACGAGGCTGAACTGACGACGGCTCATTTGGCGTACTCTCGTTGTGCAATGTAGTACGACTAAGTAAAGGAACCTCATTACGACAATATCTAGCGATTTTCTCATCCACAGAATCGCTGTCTGTTTCCTCTTCTTGGTTACTACCAATATAATTATCTGCCCACCTTCTTTCAAATTCTATCTGACTTTCTGAGAAGAAATTTTTCTTACAGAAGTCTCGTAGTCCTAGGTGTATGTTCTGGTGTTGATACGCTTGTTTAGCCTGAGTAGACGGTTTCGACGCTGTCGGATAAGACGAATGTCTTGGAGGAGACGTGCTGGTGATTGACGCACAACTGCATCCACAAAGTCATTCCTGCCGTACTTACGAAATCGAAATAAAACGAATACACAGTGTTTTCCCGGAAACGCTTTGCATCCTGTTTATCTTCTGGAGTAACATAGTACTTGGAACTGACTGGTGGATTATTTCCACCAGGAGTAAACAATACTCCATTCTGTCGTCGAAAGCTATCGGACGTGGATCGTACAACATATCCTCATCATCTATTATGTACACATATGCTTCATCCTGTGGTCGAGGATCCTTGTGGCATTCTCGTTAAACGTAAAGAAACCTAAAACCGTGTTCATCTAATTGGTACTCATTGTACCTTCTCGCTAGTGAACCCATCATAGGTGCCTTCCCGATGTGTGCAGAATTTCGGTTAATGCGCGGCATATAATCGGCATACTCGGACTAGGCTCGGCAATGCGAACGTTGGATTCAGAATGTTAACCAACCTTAAGCCGACCATATTTAAGAGCGTATTTCATTCTTATTGAGATCAAGAGACAGTAGGCATTTAGATTTAATTAGACCGTGGCAAACCTTCTTCCCATCTGCTACTAAGAACTTCTTTTAAGTGTCATGGAGGCTCATGAGGTTAATGACGTACATCGAAGTTGGCCCGCATTCGGCAAAGCTACTGTACCTGTCGATCTCTCTGCCTTCATAACTAATGCGGACTTCATGTATTTACGTAACTTCTTTCCAACTTCGGCAGCCCTCCTGTGCCGGCGCGATTTTGGGAGTGCGCCAATTTAGAAGTACAGAGTGGAGTCTTTTGTTGTCAGCCTTTCAGTGCATCGTCATCCTCCCTCTTAAACCTTCACTTTATCATTTCTTAAAATGAATTTTTTTGTGGTTGTGGAATTCCCTGACGAATGGTCAGTGTCAATTGTATCGACTAATTGGATTTCCGTCGGTGAGAAATTCTGCTCTTGGCCTAACGTACCTAACGTCGAAACGCTCTTGAAGAAACACTGCACACCTCAACCAACTTGGACAAAAGTGAAGTGTCGGGTATTTACAACTGCTGATAAGGTTCTCTGTTAAGCACTTTACGTTTGAAAAGCAATTACCAAAAGCCAGTTACTTCTCATCTGTTGTTTGCTTTGACTTTAAGATACTACAAAAGCGCCAAAGCATTGTTAAAAAAACCACAAACGTCGTCAAATTTGGAATCAGAATAAGAAAGTTGTGCAGAAGAGAAAAAATTACAATCGCAAGGTCAACCAGAAACGAGGTGTCAGTCCATCGTCAAATGCTTAAGATTCTTCATTTCATTCCAATGCGTCAAAAAAACATGGATTTGTTGTTCATAAAACAGGTCTCAGTGGTAAAATGTTTCAAATAAAATCATAATAAACCATTCAACTGGTATACCAAAGTATCGCAGCATTGCAGAAACTAATTGAATTTATAGTAGAAGTTAAAATTCAGAATTAAGAATTTAGAAACCATCATACACAGCAGAAATCAGAATTTAGAATCAAGAAAACAGAAGTTAGAATTAAGAAGCAATTATTAAGAACATAAACCTATCACCTTACTAAGGAGGACCCTTCAGGGAGTACCCTGCAGTGTCAATTTTAGCATAGAAGTGATCTGTACGTTAAGACCTTTCCAAGGAAACCCCACATGACATGGTTCCAAAATTAGCTGTTTAAGTGCCCCTGGACCCTGCAAGGAGTCCCTTCAGTGCCCATATTGGCATAGAATTAATCTGTAGGTCAATTCCTTTCCAACGATACCCCACATGACATGGTTCTCAAATAAACTATATATAAGGGCCCCTGGACCTCAGTACCTTGCAGTGACCATATTGTGTTTTCTGAAATCTACTCATCGAGACCTTTCAAATGATACCCCATATGATGGGGGTTTGTATTTAAAACTTTAATGACCTTTGACCCTAGACCCTGCAGGGAGTGACCTGCAGAGCCCATCTTCGAACTTAGCCTCCGCTTAGTAACCAACTGTCGACTTGTGAAGAAAAAGTTAGAAAAAGTCGATTCTGTCGACAGTTATCGCGGACAAAGACAGACAGACGGACAGACAGACGGCGTGGGTATTCCCATAAAGTATCTGCGATACCGCAGTTGGTCATGTTCTTAGCAACCAGCTAAATAAGGATCCCATACTAACTTCAGGGTGCATCTAGTCTGTGTACAAGCAACGTAGAGACTTCATCGATATCTTGGATTGAAGCTTAGACTTCTCTCTCTCAATTCGGGGAGAAGCTTGTTATTAAAGTTGTCTATGAGCTGAGGAAAACAGCAAAGTAGCCAAGAAACCAACTGTCCCTTTGAGGGCTATCTAGTCGGTAAAGAGTCAACGTAGAAACTTTGTTGATGTCTTAAATTAAGGCTGAAACATCACTCTTTAATTGTGAGAAACACTTTTTTAGATTTCCTCCCGGTTGAGGAGATATTTATGCTTTTATGCGAAAAACACGGGTTTCTTGGCTACTTTGCTGTGAAGCTCACCTCACAGATAACTTTTCAAAATTCTGTTTCTCACTTTTTGAGAGACAAGTCCAATCTTTAATTGAAGACATTAATGAAGTCTGTAGGTTGACTCTCCACGGACTAGATAGACAGTGAAGTTAGTCGAAGGGACAGTTGGTTTCTTGGCTACTTTGCTGTTTTAAGTTTCTCCCCGAATTGAGAGAGAGAAGTCTAAGCTTCAATCCAAGATATCGATCAAGTCTCTACGTTGCTTGTACACAGACTAGATAGACCCTGAAGTTAGTATGGGATCCTTATTTAGCTGGTTGCTAAGAACATGACCAATTGCGTTAATAATCCATCAGCCATCCGCTATCATGAACTAAACTATTTACCCTTTTAATTCAACCGGCCTCAGTCAAGAGCTAACTAAGTCGTCTCCTTAAACTATAAACTATAAACTTGGTCGACCAAGCTGCCACCGAGGCAGAGAAAATTGAAAAATCAACAAATGCAATCCCTCCACCGCAAACAGTACATCAGAAGTAGAAAATGGATATGGTAAGTGACGAAACTGATACACCAAAATGAAGCACAATTACTGACAAATTTGTGATTGCTTTGATTAGGTGACAACGGTTCCGAGGTAATATTCGAATTTCAAGACTTACAAGTTGCTGCGACAAGTGAAGAGAAACTATCTGACATCCAACTTACCTTGTTGTCTATTGTGATGATGGGTACTAGTTGAGTGTGGAGCGGAGGAATACTCCGACTCCACTCGAGAAAAAGAGGAGGGAATCCAGAATATTCCTTCTCGGCCATTGCTGAAGACAACATCTGGATTTCCGAAATCCCCATTTTCCAATTAAATCTATTTGACATTTTAGTCCCAATTAATATATTGTCACACATATATTTTAAGTTTATATTTAACACCATTGTGTATTGAAGAGAAGATTGTGTGTGTGTAATAATTACAGACCGTGTGATTCTTTG
>JAQGBV010002010.1:0-12999 GCA_034698685.1 Isotomurus pseudopalustris
CTCTCCAAAGCCACCACCGCCGCCGCTGTTGTTGTTGTCGTGATGATGGTGGTGAAGGGGGGGGGGGGTGATGGCGGTTCTACTCCTCCTCCTCCAGTCGATGTGGCGGTGTTGATGGCGCAGTCCATCACGCCTTCCACAAGTCGCGTAACGACAGTGGAGGAACGGCAGCTCGGTGGGGACAAGTCTCTTCTCCTCCACCCAACTCCGCCCAAAGACACATTCACAGTCCATTGTTCACCACGGTGAACGTCTTCCTACCCGTCCCATGCTACTGGGGCAAATGAAAATAATACAAGTGTTCCTACAGGAAACATGAACGTTGTGATGGGGGGTATTTAAGTGATGGGCCCTGCAGGGCCCTGATATCAGGGTTACAGGCTACAGGCCCGCAGACAATACCTACCCCGTCATTTGGGGTATCGTTGGATAGGTATTGAGTTGAGCATTAAAAAAATTAGTATTTTAAATCGATTTGATCTAGAGGTAAGGAGTAATGGCCATTCGAAAAATATCCACTTACTCATGTGGTGTATGATTTTAAAGGTATTAAAAAGCGGAAACTAAGCATGTTTAAAAATAAATTCATTAATACCTAAACAGTTATGATTGTTTTAAAATTTTAACTTCCGTCATGTGATAAATCATCATAAAGCTACATGTGTGTAGATTATAACGAATAAGAATAAAATAAATCAGAAATACTATATGAGAGGCGAGTCGTGAGGGTGGTTGTGTGTAGTTGTTTTTGAAACACAGCAGCGGCTACCACCATGAATTACAGTGGTATGAAATTCACACTGCAATTCACCTGCCTGGCTCACTGGATCGGTGTTAATTGTGCACGTCATTAACTCTCAATGATGCTATAAGTGGGGGGCAGGGACAGTCTCTTTGGTACAATTAATTTTGGCTTCGTATAGAGGATGGGATGATGTCTACCACGTCCTCTACTCGCGAAACTTGACGTGTACGTTACAGTGGAGACAGCTAGACGTTTGCGTCACAACGGAGAGAGCTTGACGTGTACGTTGCAGCGGAGAGAGCTTGACTTGTACGTCACAGCGGAGAGAGCTTGACTTGTACGTCACAGCGGAGAGAGCTTGACGTGTACGTCACAGCGTAGAGAGCTTGACGTGTACGTCACAGTGGAGAGAGCTTGACGTGTACGTCACAGCGGAGAGAGCTTCACGTGTACGTCACAGCGGAGAGAGCTTGACGTGTACGTCAACACGGAGAGAACTTGACGTAAACGTCAAACTCTCTCCATGGGGGTCATGGAGTTAATGATACAGAGGGCATTATTTTAATTAGATGTAAAATGCTGAACAAAAGAATTGATGTGAGTTTGCTTTGGCAGAGAGATGAACGCACGAGAAGTGCATTCATGCCAGAGACCTTGATGTAAACGTAATGACAGTGGGATTTTTTTCCATGTCACTGCAGAGTACTTGGTGTGAGTGTCACAAAGTAGGGTTTGAATTCCATAGCACATTTTCAAAATCATCGCAAAAATAGGGACATTTGAAGCATTTCCAACGTCTCAAAAACTTTAGTCCGAACGGAAATGTTTAGACTGTGGTCTCCTTACAAAGTTGAAGATTGTAGTCTCAATACAACAGAGTTTGAGACTTTAGTGTCACAACAGATTTTACAGAGTTTGAGACTTACTACAGAGGAGACAAATTTGTCCCAAGACTGAAGTGGGAACTTCATTCTGATGAAAATGGATACATAGAGGTTAAATTCAATCTCAGCACATAGATTAAATCGTCGAATCATACCACAATATATTGAGACTGTTTTGTTGGCTGGTAACAATACCTGAAGCTCAGTTAAAAAATAAATTTCAAGAATTTGTCTTGCATATAGAAATATTTTCCTTGCCCTTATAGCAAATGCCAGTCCTAGAGACTGGCTTGTGTTCTAGTTATAATACACTTCAATGACAGGCACAATAGGAGCCAAAGGAACCCCATTATGTGTCACACAACCTGGACCAGTATAAGAAGGAAAGTTCACAAGCGCAAAAACTGGAAGTTCTCCTACAGTATAATTGCGTGCCGTTGCAGAGATTATACTTTAAATTTTTCCTTAAAATTAATTTTTCTCGTTTTGATAAAAAAGATGCTCATGATCACATGGAGGAGGGTGTTTTTAGTCCAGCCAATTTTGGGTTACAAGATTAGTTTGAAATACGTGCGCTGTACAAACGATAACTCATCAGCAGGTAAGTGTATCAGGTTTAAAAAATGTGCACACGCTGTTTGTGCAAATTGGGAGGTCAAGGATCAATTTGGAGTCAATCGATCAGCTGTGTGACCAGTGGGGGTAAAAAGGGTTCGAATGGAATGCATCTTGCCACTCCTACTCTTCCAATTGAATGATTTTATTACTACTGTTCTGAATCAGTGGAATAAAAAATTGGTTGCCAGAGCGATTGGTCGATGAAGATTGTCTTGAGATGTTTTAAAGCAGCAGAGTATTGATATTGATTTGGGGGATTTTGATTTCATTTTTGGACTAATATTAAACACAACTTCACCAAGAGATACAACTTCACGATAATTCCAATCGTGTACTTGAGAACTATATGGAAAAATTGAGAATGCATAATTAAATAGGTTAAGTTAAATAAATCAATCTAGATTTTAAAGCCAAATATTTAGGTGAAGAAGCTGATCTCTTATTGTTATCAAGAAGTGTTTAAAATCCAAAGTCGTTAAGTTGACACACTTTTTCACTTATATAAAAAAATTGAAACTTTTTAAATTTTTTGCAGCCTTTTCGAGCAATTCCACTCAAGTCTTTAAGATTTTAATCAAATTCATGTATGTGCTCCTCAATTTTGCAGCTTCAGGAACCTTTTTTCAGGAAGCTTTTTGAAAAGAACCTGATGAGACACTCATCAGGTTCTTTCACAATCAACTCTTAGATTTAAGGGAAAGTAAATGAAGTTCTTTTTTATCCTTCACTTGGGCCTCCAGTCCCTGCAACCGCCACATCAATCTCTGTACAAGAGATTCTTTACGATAAGATGTGCGAATTGAGACACAATCTTTGCACTTATATTCATCATTCCATAACTCCATTGTCGTGTCAGGCGTGGATACTTTCAGAGTTAAATATAAGATGAAGAGTAACTTCGAATTTGAGTTGGAACTGTTGTTTGTGGAAGTATTTCAATTAAAGGAGGGTTTGGGACGATTCCATAGGCCTTCGCAGGGGGGAAGAGGGACTTCCACGTTGAGTTAGTGCTGGTGTTTGTGGAAGCATTTCAATTGAAGGAGGGTTTGGGACGATTCCATAGGCCTTATCAGGAGGTGAAGAGGGACTTCCATTTGATCCGGAGCTGGTGCAGGGGACATGTCTTTGGTTTCCATTGCATTCAAATAAACATGTCGTTATTCACACATTTTATATGTTATAAAAAACAAATTCTGTTATATGTATTTAAAATAAATGCCAAGTAAATTGAGCTCGTACTTGGAAAATGGTCTAGGTGTGTAATTATAGTAGACACAACGGCGTTGTCTCTTATGCACCAAGCTTTGGAGTCAAAGCCCACTACGAACAAACAATGTGTCAATTGGAGGCAATCTTTGCATTGTTGACCTCCACAGGATGCGGAATAGACACAGTTAATCACAAAAAGAATATAAAACTGAATCTCCATCGTATATTTCTGGAGAGCACAAAAGAAACAGTATATAGATCAAACAGAGTTAGATCTAAACAAGGTGACGGGATGAATCACGACTTTGGACGACAGAAACTTGGCATATTCTCCTTCGTCCTCACGCTAAAGCAGACGACCATTTACCCTTTGTTATCTTTCGTTTCTCATTCTTCTTACTCATACTCATTCCTTATGACACACTCTTGGCTGATATGTTATAAAGATTCTGTGTTGGTTTATTTTGACACAGAGTTTTTCATCTAAAGTAATGTCACATTTTCAGACATTTTCGGAATTTTCCCAGTGCTTGCAAACAGGTTGCTTCTGGGCTGAAGTTTTTGGTTAGCCTTCTTTATGTGTCACGGCAGCCAATTCTAAATCATTTAGAAATCAAGTTGTTCGTACAGAGCAAAAATCAAAATTACTTGTGTGTTGGACCTCCAGCAACCGCCCCGAAAAGCCGTGGTGAACTAGCGTAAGCCTTAGTCGTGGGGGGTTGAATTAACATGAGATACACCACAATAAATGTGCAAGGAGGATCATTTTTAGAAGGCTATTTCGAATTTTAATAGATAATTTCAGAAAGATTACATTTTTCAACTTATTGTTTTTCTATCACAAGGTATTCTTGCTGGGATGAAAATTGGACGTATGTTTAGAATACTGGTTGGAACGCTGCTGCGTAGGTGGTTTCGTCGTGGAAAACCTCGAGACGAATTCATCATGATAAACCAACACTTCGACACCCAAACTTGAAGCAGACGACTTTCCATTCAAAACTTGATTGAAATGAGTGATACCACACGCTTTGAATCTAATCCCGATTCAAAAAACCAACAAGAATGTTGCACAGTAAACGACTCCCAACGCGTAATCTCCTTTGGAACCAACGTTCGGGAACTAGTGGAAACAGAACCAATGTGTCAAGACATTCCCCCTTTAATTACCACTGGCTGGTGATGACTATTTGGACAGAGTAGCAACAGATGAGACATGTGTATAATAAGAATAGTATTGCATTTTTCTAATAAATTACTTGTTTTAATAAATTTCAACGCGCTATATTTACCACTGCGGTCGCCGAGGGAACATGTCGGAAATCATTGCACACGCAGCCGTTGCCATCGCCTGTTTTTTTCGGTTTCAAGTGCCAACGAGACTGGACGAGGATTTCAACTTAAGATCAACGATTCCAACTGAGTGAACTCACTCGGCATTCAATACTCCTTGTGTTACTTCTTTGAAATAAATTTTTATTTGTAGAAAGCTATTTTATTTGTAGTTATTTCAGTTAAGTCAGAAGTGTAAGGGTTTGTGTTGGGGGTGTGACGCAATTAAGGGGAATTTGGAATGATATTAGAAGAGGTAGTTTTTTCGTTTAGATGCAGTTTACTCAGTTCGAGACGACAGGTGAGGGAGATTAGACTCGTACGGCCAGGTGCAAAGGATGTGGAGTATAGTCTACACAGCAGTCTCCTTTTACCTTTTACCTCAAGAAGTTCACAGTTTGCGGCGATTGAGGCAGCCTCTGCGTCCATCCACCGACATGGATCTTCACGCTCTTCACAAGTGACATTTTGCAATAACATCCTGGGACCGTCCTATTCATGTTTTGCATTCAGTGAGTTCCCAAGAGGGATTACATTTTAATGGGGAAAAAACCCTCCTTGGGTGAATTCTTTGTCGGCGAAAAGCGAAGCCATGGACACAGGGACGAAAGTTTCAGTCGTATCCCGTCCATACTGACCTATGTTCTACCTGCTCCACTCATCTCACCTTCCCGGTCTATTACTCCATATGCTTCCATAAATTTAGTTATAATTTAAATTAAAATGAAATTACACAAATATTATTTAAAACTTGTTGATTGTTGCAAAAAATTGATTGCTGTACTGTATAATTTTAAAAGCGTATTTTAAATTGTACAATCTTTTCGGTGGGTTAAGATTAAGGGAAGCCGCACCCGGGTATTTGTGTTTAAAAATACATTTTGTTTAAATCGGGGTGTCCCCACTTACTGAAGGCAAGCTGAAAATTTTGTGTGAGTTACATGTACGACCAATAAGCTTACATGTCAATCAAGTTTCCCTGAAACTGGGGACATGTAAGAAATTTATATTTTTTGATTCTATGTTAACTTTTAACACTAAACGCTATTTAAGGGGGAGGTTAAATTAGATATTCAGGTAAATTTGCACATTTTGGTGTACTGTAGAGTTTTAAATTTGATCAAAAATCATTGAATATTCTTAATTTTAGGTTTTTTAAATCCTGTAATTTTTCGTACGAATTAAATTTTTGTGTTGCTATTTTGCTTGCCTTTGTTCCAAAATGCAGTAATTCTGATCTGCTGTGTGCGCATGTTACGAATGCTGCAGGAATTTTTTAACAATAATTAAAAGCAACACATACTGTATTCAGTCAGCCATTTGTCGAAAGCGTTAAAAGCAAGCTGAAATAATTAATGACATATATACTTAAGCGCTAAGTTGCAGAAATATGCTTTAAAGCAGAGTATTAAAAATTGAATTCAATCTTGCGGGTTCACGTGTTTTTCATCATTTAATTTCTGATCCGACCTTGTCCAAAATTGCTGGTGTGGTAATTGCTGGTAATTACACTTGCAAGTAATTGATTAATCAAAAAGCTTTGCAAGCTTTAACTACAATATAACTTACTCATTTGTTTTTTAATGTTGGAATACTGCATGGCATTTCACTGACTAAGTCAGGAAATGTAGCAAACATGGCAACAAAGAATGTGAGTATAAAGCATTTGGTTTTAAATATTTTTTCAAGAAAAACATCTTCTACAAATGTTATTCATACTTAACTTGGCCCCATAAAATCATTACGTTTTCGGACATCAGTCGATTTTAGATTGCTCCTAAGGATTCGAGGAATACGATATTAAAAATTTTAACAACGGATTAAGGAAGGCGAATCAGAAGCAGAAACTTACGTACACACCGTTTTAAATTTTTTTCATTTTTCATTTTATTTCAACACCAGAATTTTCATTTTAATATGCTAAGTCATCTTAGATGTCGGGTCGGATAACCTACTGAGGATCCGACCCACAGAAAAAACCGAGCATGGTGAATAAGCAGTTTCAGTGAACATCCATGAGTATTATTTTTTCCTGATTCCGTAAACGTTAAAAACGTAGTTTTGCGGACACAGCACGAGCGTAAAATGACGAAGCGCACATCGTGTTCACACCATAAAGAACGGATCGTGAACATCTAGTGCTTTTTAAAAGTTTATGAAGAAAACCGATGTCCGTTCCGGAAGAGATTCCTGACGGCAACAAATGTGAAATTTTAACTTGTTTACTCACAAATTAATTGGATGAATCCTTTATTAATTGTTGTGTCAAATAAGTATTCTATTTTCCCAGGAGAGGCTAGGTTTAGGCTGTTACCCCCCACTGATAATGAAAGGCCGACATAGCTCCTTCAAGCGAGTTGAGGAAATCTTCAAACACTGTGCCTAAAGGATCTAAAGACCAAAAGGCTCACAAATACTTGAGGACATGCTAAAGTACTCAAATACATCTTATGTATTGGCCAACAATGCATAAATGAAAAAAAACTGATTTGATTAGGAATGTAATTTTAGCCGGGTCACCGATAAAGATGACCAGCGGTCACCGTGGCTCCAACCGGACCTTCTCCGCTCACGGCAATACTTTCTCCTCGAGCAGGGGAGCATTATCAAGCTCCATTATCAAACTGGTAATTATACAACCCCAGCTAATGAAAACCAAGGATGCCATGTGAAGATGACAGAGAGTGAAGTCAATGGACATTCACTTCAACCACTGCTGGGATAGGATGGTAAATGACTGCAATCATCTGATCTTGAGGATAAGGAAAGCAGTCAAGATTTTGAAGACTGCTTTTCAGGAATACGATCAGCCCACACTATCAGGAAGACTTTTGCTTCATGTCCTCAGTGTAGGAATTGAAACGTATTGTTCATTATATTTAGAAATGATAGGTATAGTATCATATTTTTGTACCCACCCAAGGAAGGTTTTTTCCCCATTTGTGTTCAAAAAACAGTTGAGCAGCAATATGATGGTCGCAGAAAAAAACCATACCGAGAGCACCTGACTCAGAAGAAGAAGAGCGTGATGAAAAATAAAACAAATTAGCAAATAGTTTCTAAGTAGTATTTGTATTACACTTGCAATTGTACCGTTCAATGCAAGAAGGGGACGGGTGGTGAATGTTGGTTCAGTTTCTCAGACTATTCAACTGAATTAATCTTCACTTGAGTGAGACTCTAAAGCTGTCGCCAAGGTTGAATTTACGCTGCCAGCAGTGCCAGCGATGGCCTCGTCTACCATTATAAGTAGTTGTATTTATAATTAGATTTCAAAATTGTAATTATATACGTAACCAATAAGAGCTTTTCTCCGGTGTAGACACATCTTCCGTTCTTACTATCCTTCCACTCCTCACTATTTATGAAGGGTTTTCGAAGCCATATTACTAAAGGAGGAACTAGGAAGGTGACACTGGGTTTACTACTGAGCAGAATTCTGTGTGAGACCTCCTTGGAGGAGAGGAAAAACATGAGGAGAGAGAAAGTGGCGTGGTTTTGCTTCAGAGTTACAATCGAAAAAAATGGCGGAAAGCTTACACGCACAAAGACACACCAAAACCCTTAGTGAAATAACTAACTTTAGTCAAGTGAAAAATTATTTCTCTTTATCTGAATAAAGGCGATGAAACCTATTGTAGCTTAGCAGTCTACCGTTATTCATTATATCCAGATTTAATATCATACATAAGGAATGGAATTTTAAAATTAGATATTAAATCAATGTAGGATCTGTGTGTTTCATTTCATCTCATATGCTTTTTACTTTTTACTAACTAGATTGCAGCAAATAGGTCTCTGTATTCAAAACAAAATTCTCTCTTTTGATAATTTAATTGCATCTGCGTAATTTATTTGGACTTGTTTTCCATTGAAAAATAGTCACGACTTCTCTCATGATGAGTTGTTTTGGAGATGTTTGTTATCTGAACTCACAGAAACATAATTACTGGGTTTGACAAAAGGGGAGAATGGAATTACCCGAGCAGGTTACTTCATGCACTGTACTTTAGTTCACAGGTTTTATCAAAATTTCTGCAGTGATTTTAAAATATACCGAATGCGTCTTATCTTGAAATAACTTTTCTTCTATAATACATATCACTGATGGAAAACCCAGGTGGGGAAAAGGGTTAGTGATATCCATGTATTTTTTTTTCATTCAAAATATAAAAACGGCGATCGATGAATAGACTCAAGACCGTTGATTGAGTTACACAAATTTTAGATACGGCTTACATGAAAAACGATTCGCAACAAAAATTTCTTTTGTTCAAGCTGCTTCGATGAATGCGCTTCACGAAGAGACGACAACCTTTTGGAGGCACTCATTGGAGGCATTAACAAAAACTCTTGGCTACTGTACTACTTAATTTCGAGAACTGCAAGTTGGACTTACAAATGAGAGCTTTCAATTCAATCAATCCCGATCTGACGTGGGACGTCGACAAAAGCAACTAATACAGCGCGACCTTACCCTGGTAATTAGCAAAATTTAGTACCTAATAATAGTAGACTCATGTGCAATTGATCCGAATCTGCAGTGGGTTACATTACTACATCTTACTCAACAACGCAAAATAGGTCCACTACCGAAAAGCCGCTGCCTTTCACACCCTTATGTCTTGAACACGTGATAGATATTTACCAGCCAATATTGTCCAGTAAACTCAATACCAAGTACAAAATAGTAAACTGCACCGTTCGCTCTCAAGTTGAACGGATATCTACCGGAATTTTTCTTAAAAAAGTTAGCGATCAATATCGTTTTTGTTCCGTTCACGTGCATTGGAAATTGCACCACTGTTGATTGATTTTTTTACAAAAACCAAGCTGGAGCTGTTGACCAACAGAAAATCCGGAATTCAAGATAAGCTCCCAAAAAGATTGGAGAACAAAAGCCAGAGCCAAATAGATAGCATCATCCTGTGAAGATTCTATACAGCACGTTGTTGGTAATTATCTCTATGAAAATTGCCTTTGTGTTCGTATAATATTGGCATAATTTCAAATTTTGTGAAATTCATAGTTGATGAGTTTGACGTTTTGGGTCTCCCTGTTGAGAGTTGGAAGAATCGGGTTGATGATTAGAAAGTAGGTGCTAAGATGGATTTTGTTGCTGAGAACTCTTGCTGATAGACCCTTCCTTTGCCTTTTTAAGCTAAGAATTGAAGCACGAATTACGGATATCCATCCAACCGATCAACTGGAGGAAGTTAAAGTAGTAAACTAGACCCCGCCTGCCTATTTACGAAATTATAAAAGGGGTCGACAATGTGCATTGCTTATTTACTGGAATTGTGAATAGTGCAGATTACTTGGAATTTAGTTCAGGTAATCCTTATCATTCCAAATATCTTCAATTCAATAATTTTGAAACATTTAGTCTGGTAAAAATCTATAAATCGGCTACTGCTAGCAATCCAGGGATCTTAATGTACGCCTGGTTGCGCGGAAGTAGAATTTTAAACTGAACCTAAGCCAAGTTGCGCGGGAGTCGTCAGGTGCTTTGAACCTGTGCCTGCTTGCGCGGCCGTGGAAAGATGTGCTGCATCTGTGTTTCTTGTGCAGCAGTGGATAGGCGTGCGTAGCCTGGGCCTGGTTGCGCTGGAACGGGGTTGCTCGGTGGTGGAAGGTTGCGCTGAATATGGCTCTCCTTCCACCCCCACTACCACACACACACATACCCTCTAGTCATTTTGGCTCAGACTGCCGAGTTGTGAGCATGTTCTCCTTGTGCCCCCTTCGTTTTTCTTCTTCATCAACAAAAAGGGACACAGGTAAGTGTTTTTAATTTTAAGAAAGAATTAATAGCAAGTTTTATTTTCTTAATAAAGTCTTCTTTGTCAGATGGCTCCATGTATAAGCAGGATTAAGTGCTTCGATTGCACCTCAAGTGGGTGCAATTCCGAAGTGGCTAGGAGGTTTTAGTCATCCGGTTGTCTGTTATTCCGGATCGGATGGTGTATGGAAGAGGAACACCCCCTCACCGCCGCAACGTAGAGGAGAGCGACTGAAGTCGCAAGGGCAACCGAATAATTTTAAAACATTGCAGACTGATGAGGGTGTCAAGCTGCGTTGTCGATGTGCTCAACCCATATCTCCTCTTAAAATTAATTTAATAAGTAAATAAACCGCTGTTTTGGATTCTGTAAAAAACCTTTTTTTTTCATTTCAATGTCATTTTGCCCAACCGCTATCTTCACGCTACCCCGACCATTTCGTCCATCCCCATGAGCCCTGGCGGTGGGAGAAAATGGCTTTCTTAAACTTATCAACTAGACGTTTGTGCGTATCCGATTTCCGATATCCGATTTGTATCAGTAAATGGAAGATGCCATTATAGTGCATCTGGGTGGATGAACTTCCCATAGCACTTTGGGGACTGAGGGGTATTTGCTGCCGGGGACGAGGGGATGAACGCGCTGCAGTAAGGTGCTATGGTGCGTGAGATAGCAGAACTTGGTCTGCTGCATAATTTGCTGCTGTTGATGACGCTGCTGTGCAGCGTTATGTCGCGCGTGTGATGAAAGAACGCAGCGATAGAATATTCTCAAAACTCATAAACAATTTATTGCCAAAAACGTGTACAAAATTTTACACGAACGTGTCCATGATGGGAAAGGGACGTGGAAGGTCTAAGGAAGGGTAATATCCATTGCCGAAGAAGCACCCAACAATTGTCCACGAATCCATCCATGTCACTCATTTCAATTTCGTTTGTTATTTGAACAGGCTCACCCATCACATTGTCCGTTTGCAGATTAATGAATTCGATTGTTTCCCCTTCCCTTTGTTGTCTTTTGTGTCGAACCCAGTAGAACAGAAAAGTTCCACATAACACAACAGCAATGAACATCGTATTAAATATCCCTAACCTCCCAAAGTTCAGGCAGAGAAGTGTCCACTTCTGCTTTCATCGAACATATTGACAGTGCTGTCCAAAGTAGCAGGATCAAGATAATCAGGACAAAAGTAATCCTCTCCCCGTTCGTTTTAAAGGAACACGGTCACTTCTAGATGATCCAAATATGGGTGCCGTGATGGAACACATATTGACTCTCAGCCATAAAATTGAGCATAAAAGCAGTTGGCTTTTAAGCAATTACTATAAGATGATAGTAAATGGCAGGCGGGGTAAATGTTGTTATTTCTGACTAGAACAAAGTCAACAGTCACAATTCATAAGCGTGCAGAAGAGAAGGAAACTATTTCCACATTACAGACCACAACCATAACACAACAAAGTCAACGGTCATAACTCATAAGCGTACAGAGGAGAAGGAAAAGATATCAGAGGACACCACAACCTTCATCTCGTTCATACTACTTCATAATTTACTCAATGATCTGACTGACTCACTTCATAACTCATTCACAAGAGATCGATCTGATCTTGCATTCATTAATATCTAGAAAGCACCTATCCGATTAACAATGAAGCCATTTAACTTCATTGTTTTGCTTTTTGAAGGGGCTTATTGCACCACTTGTGTTAAGTTGCAATGTGAAATTTGCATTGAGACGGCCCACTGCTTGTTTGCAGTGGATTTCGATTCCAAAGCCTCTTGCATCGAAGAAGTGGATGTCGACAATGTACCATTGTCAGTAATAATTACCCATGAGGACCATTGCCCAGGTGAGGTACCATAAATATGGTGTTAATACACCTTTATAATTAAATCTATAAAACTTATTTTCTCTTAACTGCGGTTGAGGACTCACCACTCACCCACTGCTCTTGACTCGGGTTTCATCTTATTAGCTTCCGATGTAGCCAAAATTAACCCTGAGAAGGACGTGCATATTCATCCTGTCGACGTCCATCGTAATTCCACTACACTCTCAGTATTAGAAAGAGATGCAGGTAAATTACACGATTCAATTCCTTATGTACAGTATAATTCAAATCACATCAGATCATATAATTCCTGTAATGCACCTTTGGAATATAGGCAAAAGACCAAATACAGTTCCTGCAGCTAAACTCCACCACCACCTTCCACCTACTACACACAATCCTGGTACGATCGTTTTTGAATGCATGCAATTTAACGAAATAAAAGTTCAATTAGCAATCTGCTACTGCCCGAATATAGAAACAAGGATTATCCGAAGGTCCCCATAGAATCCCAAGTCCCTACAACACGTTCTGTGGAGCGAGTGATGATACCGAGCCAATGCGGTGGCCCCACTCCGATTCCAGTTTTT
>JAQGBV010002011.1:0-12997 GCA_034698685.1 Isotomurus pseudopalustris
GTGATAAAGATCGGGAATATTGGGATAACCCTGAAAACACAATTTACGATCGATAACACAACCCGACGGATAACATTGTAAAGTATATTGCTTAATTTTGGCACTTCGTTTGCCCGTGAAGTCTTGTACACACTGTATTCATATCCAGTCCAGACCTGCAAGGATACTTCGGAGCATAAAACAAACTCTTGTTTGTGTATTATAAATGTTCCGCAGCTGATATCTTGCTTCAAAATTAGAGTAATAATCATTCGAATCGACAAAAAAAAATTGTATTCTAAGCCAAATTACCGAATCAATAAAATTTCTGGTTCATCGCAAACGATAAAATTAATATATAGATCTTTAATACTTGAAATAAGCTAGATACTCGTATCTCGTTTGAATTCTGTCCTTGCTCTCTGCACATCAATATTAAAAATTAAGTTTATTGCAGCTGCAGTAGTAAATCTAACTATTGATTTGTTTACAATAAATTATACTGTCATATCTTTACACGTAAAATCATCGCAAAATTACTGGCATACTGTTATATAATAGTATCAAGTCAAACCATGACTCAGTTCGATTAACTTTTTATGGCCGTATTATTACAACAAATGACGTGATCACATGAAAAACTGATAGAAAGTCAGGTATCTTATCACCACGACATATATATGAAATAATTGAAGAATCGAGTTATCATCATCAAATTAATGTTGATAGCAAGATCAGGTTTCGATCCAAAAGTCCTTACGTAGCTTGTCTTTAGATTTCACACACACACACACACAAGTCGATCTCTGTCTAGACTCTAGACTATATTATTTTTAGTATTATGACAATGCGTGTGACAGTCTCGAGAACTGTGTTTAAAATTCGATTAGCTTAAAAGTTTTACCCCTCCCTGAAGAAGCCAAAATGGTTACTATAAATTTGAAACACGTTTTTCGACGCTTGTGGCTGCTATTTTGGAAGAATTTGATTCTTCGAAAGCGACAATATGTCGTGACAGCCTTTGAAATCATTTTACCAACACTTTTTGCGATACTTATGGCCTACCTCAGAGCTTCAATCAAGTCAAGTGCTGCTACGATTCCTGACCAATACTTTCCGGAAAGGAGCGAAGAGGTAAAAACTTGCGACTTTTGGTTTCAAAACTTGTACGTTCGATTCCTAATTGTTCCTATTTTATTTCAGTTTATATTGCGCACGGTCTTAGGATCGATATATTCATCTCGCAATGTGACAATAGCATATGCCCCAAACACGCCGGTGCTGCAGACTTTCATAGGAAGGATAGAAGACATGATCCTTGCAGCAGCTGGCAACTCAACAATTGAAATTCCACCTGGTTTGTTCTCCCCACAATAATAAGCACCGAATTCAGGAATAATTACAATATTAGGAATGAAACCATTATAATCCCACAGTTGTTTGGCTGCCGTTTGAAAATGACTTGGATATCGAGGCTTACGCTGGACAGTACGGCCTGGAAGGAAATGAAGACACGCAATTCCAAGGTGCTCTTGTATTTGACGGTCTCAAGTCTTTGGATCCCAAAAACTATTCCAAGAATGATAAAATTTCATACAAAATTAGACTTCTAGATCGGTTCTATGATACGAAAACAATAATGCCCTGGCTAGCTTCGGACGTCTTTATCGGGAGTACGTTCGTGTTTTATACGCTAATAGTATTTCTTGGCTTTATTAAACAAGTAACTATCTGTACATTACTAATATTTGTGTATACAGTGCATGCAGATACATATCATTACACTGGATTCTCCGCATTTCAAATTGTCATTGACAAATTGATAGCACAGATGTTGTTTAATCAGGAGCCCAAATACAATGTAAGACTTATTGAGTACCATTTTAAATCTAATGATTACAACCTATTGAATGTTTTCTTTAGTTTAGTTATGTTTAAAAATTTTCTTTTGCAGTACAGCATAGGAGGTTTTCCTTATCCTGAAGAGGATGATTTCGATTTTAATCAAGTCTATTTCATTCTTCTGCCTCAATTTCTTGTGTTAGGATTTATTTTCATTATTCCTTCGACTGTAAGAGCAATTGTGTCTGAGAAGGAAACGGGGATCAAGGTGAGAAGGATGTGCACAATAATCAGATGAATGTAAACTGACCAGAAGGTACTGTTATTTAATTTATAGGAACTTATGAAAATGACTGGAATTCCCAACTGGATGCATTGGTTCGGATGGATGATGAATTCGATTGTCGTCTTGATCTTCAGCATTACAATAGTCACCATTCTGTTTTTCATCACTTTTAACTCGGAGAGTGGTGCCGTGTTTGTCAACACTGACCCAACAGTATTTTGGTTTTTTATGCTGATTTACATAATTTGGGCCACAACTCACTGCTTCTTGGTGTCTTCATTATTCACTAAGCGTAAGGCTGCTAGAACTGATAATCCTTTAGCACGCTTCTAACTTTGCTGCTTTCTTATGATCAATCATGATTCAGCTACACTAGCCACAACCATCGGGATTGTAATATGGATCGCCACTTATTACGGAGTAGCAGTGCCACTGGAACCGCAATATGATGAGCTCTCTCTAATTGCTAAGATATTCCTGTGTTTGAGTCCAAATATGGCTCTGCATTTTGGCATCAAAGTGATTTCGTCCTTCGAATCCAGAGGTTTAATTTAATATATTAATCGGAAGACAATGTAGAGATTTAAACCAAACTGTCAGACGAACAAGAAGTCAGCGGTTGTTAAATTCTAACAGGGATCGGCCAACAATGGAGTAACATTGGAACTAATGTGACATCCCTGGATGAAATGTCGCTTGGCCTAGTGATTCTTATGTTCATTGTCGGCGGCTTCATAAATGTAATACTTGCGCTGTATTTGGAGAAAGTGTTGCCAACAAAATACGGCATACGCAAGCCCTGGTACTTTCTTTTTCTGGTACGTCATCCACATATTCTAACGAGCGAGTGAGTTTCAAATTAACACGAAATATAATAACTGTTGCAGCCTTCAGAGTGGGGAATAGGTGGAAGTAAAGAACAGGAAGATGTCAAAGCGTTGAGACAAAAGGCAGACGAATCTGAGAGAAGTGAAACAATCGAAACTGTCCCTGAAGGATTAGAAGTTGGAATGGAAATACTCGGACTTCGAAAAGAGTTTGGTGCTGGGAAAGTGGCTGTGGATGATGTCTCCATTAAAGCCTACAAGGGTCAAATCTTCTGCCTTTTGGGTCACAATGGGGCAGGGAAAACAACAACCATGTCTATTCTAACAGGTATATAGACACACGAAACCGCATTACGCTGATTGTTGGAGGCAGAAGAATATATACATTGGACATTTTAGGATTGATCGGACCCACGAAGGGCACTGCATTAATAAGCGGAATGGACATTAGATCGAGCATGGACACAATCAGGAAAAGTTTGGGTCTCTGTCCTCAGCATAATTTACTGTTTTCCAAACTTACTGTAAAGGAGCATTTGAAATTCTTTGGAATGGTGCGTCACATTTGACCTTTCAAGTATTATTTGAAATCAAAATTTATAAATAACACTCGAATAATCCAGGTCAAAGGATTATCAAGCTCACAGGCTAATCGTGAAGTTCTTGACTTAATCAAGAAACTGAATTTGGAAGAAAAATCTAACGCACTTTCTCAATCGTTATCTGGAGGACAAAAGCGGAAGTTGTCTTTGGGCTGTGCAATCATCGGAGGATCAAAAGTCTTGTTTCTTGACGAATGCAGCAGTGGACTTGATCCAGAAGCCAGACGGGTCATTTGGGATTTGCTCTTAGAAATTCGAAACGAAAGAACCATAATTCTCACAACTCACTTTCTGGAAGAAGCTGATGTTCTTGGAGACAGAATTGCAATCATGGCCAGTGGAAAGGTTCAATGCTGTGGAAGTCCCATGTTTCTTAAAAAATATTACGGTAGAAGTTCTTCCAGCCTTGCCAAAAATTCTTTTGAAAAAGTCTAACGGGTTCATTTGCTACAGGAACTGGCTACACTTTGTCTTTGACAATGGATCGTAGTGGTGACACTTCTGAAGTGTTGTCCTGCATTCAGAAAAGCGTTCCTTCTGCAGTAATTAAATCTCAATCAGACAAAGAGCTCACAGAACTTCTGATCACTTTGCCCACAGAGAATAACAATTCGTCCTGTTTCCCAGAAATGTTTCGCAATCTTCTTGCGAGTAAAAGTGATCTGATGGTTAAGGATATCGGCATAGCTCTCACCACCATGGACGAAGTTTTTATGAAGTAATCATTGTTTAAATTCTATTGTATCATATTAGTGCGAGAAAACATACGGTAATTTACATTAACATCTTATGTAGGGTCGAAGAAATGTCACACGGGAATCATACGATTAACGGCATAACTGCTGACTTTACTCCAGCTGTTAAGTCCAATGGGTTAAGCAAATTAGCTCATCAATTTGTTGGATTATTCATTAAAAAGATGCTCTATTCATTAAAACGCTGGAAGCTCACAGCTAGTCAGGTAATGTCAACAGCTCACATATACACTTAAATCTGCATGTGTATTCACACTTAATTTTATTTCAGTTGATTGTGCCAATTTTATTGGTGATCACCGCTATCCTCGTGAGTAACACAACCTACAGTCGAAGCGATAAACTGCCTCCCCTCAAAATGCAATTAAGCTCTTACAAGAGTTCCATCGTTCCCTTCGCTGGATCAACTAACGTAACTATCTCATTAAAATCAGATGTGCTTTACAAATCCTCTGAATTTTATGTCATCTTTTTCAACAGGAGTCGCGACAATCATTCAGAACCGTCGTTGGTTCTTCAGGCTCCGAAATTCCATATTCCGACGGACTTAACTTTTCGAAGCCTTTGATGGAAATAGCAGAAGACGATATCGACAAATACAAACAAAGATACATAGTTGGAGCATCGTTGGTTGATTCACCTGAGTATGTCTCCTTGAAAGGATACTACTCTTTGATTCCGCGACATTCCTGCCCTCTTGCAATTAACATTCTTTCGAACACAATGTTACGCCATATGGATACGAACGACAACGGATACTCAATCGACGTGACCAATCATCCACTTGTAAGCGGGACTCGATCGTTGTGGAGATCTTCGTTAAGCCAGGACTTCACGGAAGTCACCCCGTACGTTCTTGGGGTTCTTCTATCTATTGGACTAATCTTGATGGCTGCAAGTTTAATAGTTATGCCCATCGAAGAAAGAATATGTCAATCGAAACAACTTCAAATGATGACCGGGGTGAATCCGTTTGTCTACTGGGGAGCTGCTTTCTGCTGGGACTACTTCGTAATTTTGATTGGAATTTGCCTCATTCTTGCTTGTTTTCCTATTCTAGAAGTATACGGTGCTTTCACTAACAATGGTGGTGCAGGTATTGGACAACTCTTTTTTATAACATCTTCTATAGTACGACACTTAAGCTTTCAGCAAATTATTTCCTTTACAATCGCTTGCAGGGGTTTTGTTCCTTATCATGGCTGTATTTGGACTCGGAGCAACCTGTTGTTCCTATTTGCTAAGTCTTGTCTCGCAAACTCCCGCAGGAGGATACGCTTTAGTCACCATTGCCCATGTAATCACAGGTAATAATACAACTTTGACTATAATTTGAAGAGGTTGTGCGAATGATTCCCACAATAATTATTAATGCTAAAACAATTAATCTGATACCCTTGCAGGAACTTTCGCAGCACTTGCAGTTTACATTCTTGAAAGCGATGGTAATGAAAAATTGTACAATGCATCGCTAGTTGTAGGATGGATAGGAAGACTTTTCCCAACTTACGGAGTAGCCAAATCAGCAATGATCTTTGCTCGTTTATCAACTGGAAACAGTCGATGTAACATCCTTACTGATGATATTAGGAGTATCTTATGCAAGTCGAGTCTTGATACGTATTCCTCGCTTCGACAAATACAGGCTTGCTGTGGTTAGTTCAACTTTCAAATAAACTAGCAAGCAAGATACTGGAGCATTTAAAATTTGTTTATTGCATTGTTTTCCAGATAATTGCGCAGATCTACCAAATGTCAGCTGTTTTAAGCCATCGCCTTATTACGACTGGTGGCTGCAACCCTCTCCTGATCGTCTAGAGCCAAGAGAAACCCCTGGAATATCTCAAGAACTAGTCTATACGTCAATTATATCGCTGTTATACATGGCACTTCTAATTCTCATAGAGTACGGCGTGATGAAGAAGGTTTTGAATATTGTTGCCAAGAATTCTACAGTTACATTTACTAACACTGTCGACGATGGTGACGTTGCTCGTGAGAAAGAAAGAGTGAAAACTTTGCTCCGAGAAGGTAATAGACATTTTTGTTTTAAAAATGAAACATTGATGTCAGTCATGTTGATTAAATGCTGAACCAGGTACTGCAACTAACGAAGCAATCGTTGTGAACAACCTGTGCAAAAACTATGGAACTTTCTCTGCTGTCTCCAACATTACCTTCGGAGTTCACCCTGGAGAATGCTTTGGTTTGCTTGGCGTGAATGGAGCAGGTTAGAACATTGTTTTAAACAACATTAAAAATAATTAGAGTTCATTTCAAAACATCTTTGTATCAAAGCTTCAAAGCCTTTTTCATTGCAATTGTCTTCCTTAGGAAAAACCACGACCTTCAGGATGCTCACGGGAGATGAGATTATCTCGTGTGGAGAGGCATTAATCTCGACGAATTCTCTACAAGCAGGCAGAAAGTCTTTCTTGAGTCAGATTGGCTACTGTCCTCAGTTCGACGGCATCATTGGAGTCCTCTCTGGTCGACAAATGCTTCAGCTGTTTGCCAGACTCCGAGGAATCAAAGGTTCACAAGTCACCTCTGAAGCAAACAAATGGCTCGAAAGAATGGGTAAGGAATAGTAAGGATCCTAAATGTATCTGGACATCAAACATATCTTCGTATTCTTAACCGCTTCCTTTTAGGACTTGCGGACAGTGGTGGTGTTCAATGTCAAAACTACTCTGGAGGAATGAAACGGAGACTCAGTGCCGCTATGGCTCTGATTGGAGATCCTCCAGTAGTCTTCTTGGACGAACCTACGAGTGGCGTAGACGCAGTCTCCCGACGGCAGTTCTGGAACATCATTTCCTCCATCAAAGATGCCGGACAGGCAATCATTCTGACTTCTCACAGGTTCGTCAATCCACCATTTAATATTCAAAGGGACTTAAAGCTCATTAACCGTTAATATCTGACTTAACCTTTCCTCAGCATGGAGGAGTGTGAACACCTCTGCTCCAGGTTAGGAATAATGGTGAACGGAGAAATGCAGTGCCTCGGAGGAGCTCCCTATCTAAAGAACAAGTTCGCCCAGGGCTTCACTCTCTCCCTTCGACTGAGACAAGAGGCTCTCAGTGACCCTGAAGGTGTACAAGACCTCACCTCCGAAATCCTTCAAAAATATGACCCCTGCAGTATTAAAGACCAACACCAGGTAGGCTGTCAGTGATTACCATTTGCCATCGCACCCAGATACGATATCCCATTGATTCAATAAATTAGCATCAACTTTTAATTTTTCTTCTTCCAGAACTCCATGCAGTTCCACATTAATTCCATCCTGATGGAATGGGATAAACTGTTCGAAATAATGGAATCCATTAAAACTCAATTCGACTCGTTGATCGAGGAATACTCCTTGCAGCAAACGACGCTGGAAGAAGTCTTTCTTTCCTTCGCACGGCAGCAATACGCTGAGGATAGAAGCGTAAAAGCCTCCATTTTCAACAGAATCCTATCATTCTTATTCGGATGCAGTAAATAACCACAAAATGTAGATTGTTTAAAGAATTAAGTAAATACGTCAACCTATGAATTAACATTATACTTCTTGATTTCGACATTTCGTTCGCCGTGAGCTGACAGTTATATTCTTATTATTCCGTGGCATCACTGAATAACCTTTGAGTCTTTGACTCTGGATCGTAGTGGTGACGCTTCCGAAGTGTTGTCCTGCATTCAGAAAAGCGTTCCTTCGGCAGTAATTAAATCTCAATTAGAGAGATGGTGAACGGAGAAATGCAGTGCCTCGGAGGAGCTCCCTATCTAAAGAACAAGTTCGCCCAGGGCTTCACTCTCTCCCTTCGACTGAAACAAGAGGCTCTGAGTGACCCCGAAGATGTACAAGCCCTCACCTCCGAAATCCTTCGAAGATACGACCTATGCATTATTAGAGACCAACACCAGGTAGGCAGTCAAGTATACCATTTTTTCTATTGCCCGTTGTTATATATAAAACATCCACCTAACACTGTTTTCTTTCAGATTTCCATCCAATTTCGCATCAACACAGCTCAAATGGAATGGGACCAACTATTCGAAATATTGGAATCCATTAAAACTCAATTTGACTCATCGATCGAGGAATACTCCATCGAGCAAACGACGCTGGAAGAAGTGTTCCTTTCCTTCGCAAGGCAACAAATCGGTCAGAGGTGTGCGGAATCCGATTGCTGCAGTTGCAGTTGCAGCAGTAAACCGGAACCTGTAGGTGTTTTAAACATGCATGCGATTCAACAAACAAATTAAATATATTATCATTTCGTAATTCGTAGCGCTATAGTTTTCACCGTGTTCTATTCACTTTATTGCCCACCGCGTTCTATTTCGTCTTGTGTTTACTCACCCCAACTCATCTTCACTCAACAGTCTCGTCGTCAGTGCGAAGTTCAACAAAATCCTCCAACTCAATCTTCCAAAATATCCACAAATCATTTTGACATTCCACGTGTAAAAGTCGAGTTGGTTTTATGTTTCGTTCATAAACATCATAGGTAATTTTGAAAAATTGCATCATACACAATGACTAAACTCACAGTATTTTTGGCGAAACTTGCCATTTTTCTTGGATTCTGGGTGATGTCTGTTCTGTACCTGAAGGACATTCCATGTTACTCGTATGTCTTCCTTCCGTTACCTTTCTATGCGCTGGTTGTTTTTGGAGTAAGTTATTAAAAGTTTTGACAATAAAGAACTAATTTTGTGAACGAAGGGTTTAAGGATGAAATAAAATTACCCGGTGTGATTCTTGAATTTTCGCAGATATACTCGGCATCAGTTGTCCTGTACAGAACGCTAACATTCAACGATTGTCCTGAAGCAGCAAAGGAAATTATGGAACAGATAAGCGAGGCGAGGAAAGACCTTAAGCGACAAGGAATGAAGTCTTTATAGTTTACCAGTGGCCGGAATCGATTAAATATTTTAAATGTTATCCTGCCACCCATACACTAAATATTAATATTGAGCTACACAGGTTAAGTTCACTATTACATTCAAGTATAAAAGATAATAAAGAAAGTATATTTTCCGACTTTTAAAATGTTCTTTATAGCACTTATTTCGAGTACTAGGACAAGAAAGAATTCGTAAAAAAGTGAACATTAAATGAAACGAATAAAGTTTATGCAGCGCATCGTCACAGTGTGCTTCCTTAACATGACTCCAGGCTTAATTAAGGCAACGTACAATCAGTGTAGTCTAAAAATAGCATTACTCTGTGGTTGCTAGATTTTAGTTGGGGTAAACAATAACAGTAAATAGCAGACGGACGGCGTAATTAAGGCAGGACAGTTATGCTAACTGCGTGTATATTATTTTAGTCCTGCATTTTATCACTCGTGTAGTACCAAACTGAGGTTCCGTTTATTCTCAGGTTGGTGGAAGGACACGAGGGTTACTGGATATTGCGCAAATAACTGTGACAATCAATTTGAGTTACTTACTATACCTGTTCATCCAATCATTTTTAAAGAATTTGAGAGATGTTTCAAAAGTGTGATTTTATTGAACGGCTGATGATGGTGTCTACGCTGTCACATATATATCTCATATTAATAGAGATAGGGACTGTGGTTTCCTGCACCGGTACTTTAACATCTAATTCATCTTACACAGACTCGTCAGACTGTGGCAGATTAATTAGTCAAATTAACCTGGCTGAAGAAAAATTCATGCACGACATGGTGGACTCCCCGTACGAGATTTTAGCCCAGAAGTCCTATCCAGGTGTATACGAAGGTATCCTTACATTATAACCAATCGAAAAATTGTTAATAAATCCAATTAGGCATTTAAAAGTATAAAAAATATATAAAAACATAAATCAGTGCTAATACGAGGGAAGCATGGACAGAAAATCTCCGGATTTTTACTAAGCATTAAGGGACCTCCTTATGGAGGAACTTTCTCTGGGCATAATGGAAAATATCTGAATCGACAGTGCGATCCCGATGATCCACAAAAAACAGTATGAAATGAATTATTTACGCTCATGTGAGTGTTAAAATTATCGCACATGTTTCATCCTCACAGACACTGATATTCTCGCAGTCATTAAATCTGCAGAGCAATCAAATAGTGACTTATTTCTACCCACGTCATCGACAACATGCGCATGGTGGAGTCCAATTTAGGTACATGAATAAAAAAAACAATTTTTTAATGTGGACAGACTATAAATATGTGCTATATTTTTACTTTCATGATAAAGAGGCGTAGTTTACTCGGATTCGAAAACGGCCTGGTTCACAAGTAATGTCATTAGTTTCCCAAATGGGAAAAATAGTAAGTGAGGTTTTTAGTGGCGAGTGGCGAATTCGTGAAATGAATGGTGACTTCTGAAATGTGAATCTTAATGGAAAATAACTAAGCAGTCATTCGTTCTTCTAACAAGTAGCAAGTATTATAATATTACTGAATAATTTTTAAAAATTAATATTGGCGAAATAAAAAATCTGTTGAAATAACTATTCGTTATATTTTCTAAGCATGAAATCACAGGAAGTGAATTGAATTAAATGCTTAGCTTAGAATTCTCACTTGCTACTCTCGAATTGAATCATGATTATCACGTATGTCATAAACACTGTGGTTGCCTAAAAATATGGATACAGATTACAAACTTACAATCTGTAGCTGTTAATTTATTAATGCGTATAAAATAACGTAACACAAACCTCTCCAATAAACGAATATGTCAACATAAAGAATCTTCCTCCTGACAGTCCCATACTTCCAGGCAAATTATGCAAGAATATAGCAGCGTAGTCTTTAGCATAATCCATGTTTTCTGTTGCTCGTTGTTTCAAATGTTCCTCAATATCCTCCATCTGTCAGTATTACAACAATTACTGATATATCTCTGTCTGTAACATTTACTATAAAATTAATTGGTCTGATCAGTCTGATGTCACTTCACCTTTGCATGAGCTTCAGCTGATATAAAGAAATGCAACACTCCAGTCATTGTGAGTGCTTGAAACAAGTCAGAGGACCGATATTTCTCCTTGACTAACAGCAAAACAAGGTGTTCAGAAGAGTAAGAAATAGCAACGACAAACGAAATTAATAGAAACGGTCCGTTGAATTGGTTAATATCCCTGAAGATTGTTTTTGCACTTGCAAATAGCCTTATTGATTCCTGTGAATGAACGTAATACTTGTTACTCTGTAGGATCTCCCTAATAAATCGTAAACCTCAGCGGTCATTTTGTCATCATTTGTAATAATTCTTCTGGCAGATTTACTGCTCACTTCATAAGCAGCTACTGCCGACATCACAACCAGAACATATGTCACATACCAAATGCAAGTTTTATAAAAAATAATAAAAGATATTGCGAGAGTTGCAACTTTAGCCGATGGTTCTTTGTTATATGAATCCGTAAAATTCGAAAACACGCCAACCAAAGCTGGTTTTGACCAACCACGGATTAGGTTTTCCCAATTAAAGTCCGTATTTGCAGGAATTAGCAAAGTGAATGTTGTCAAAAGCATCATAAAGCAAAATAATCCTACGTACATGAATTTCCCAAAAGTAATCTGCAAAAATACTCACCGTTAATTTCATTACTTTGCAGCATTTAGATTGAATTTTTCTGGTATTTTCTGCCGTACTTTCCTTGAACATTCTGTGCGGGAGATACTGATAAGTTTTATGATTGCATTTTGATGGACTCCATACTTCCAAGAGTACACCAGTGAAGTCGATGCCCAGATAGCAGAATTTACGGCTGTGAAGATCTCTGCGGGATTTAATTTTAAGTTTACTTGGAAAGATCCTTTCAAGTAGGGAAAGAAAACAATCCATAAAGATAAATGGGCCAAGAAGCAAATTATCTACAATTGCAAACTTTATTTTAATCATACAGAAATACTAATAGTAAAACAGCAGTGTGCTACTTTATGGACTATAGCTTGTATTACTTTATGGAACCAATTTGAATAATATTTGATCCCAGTACTATTCACATCAACTCGAACTGGACTCATGAAAAGGTAGAACAATATATTGTTAAAAAGCGAATAGTAATGTGGAAAGTCATATTCTATTGATTTAGTATCAGAAATATTGTTCCGAAGTTTCATGTTTTTTAAAGGCAGCAGGGTGAAAGCACAACAGAAGAACGTTAGCTACAACTAACTACTGCGTATTTCCGGAATCGCTTCAAAACAGGCATTGTATATAGTTATCCGTAACCATTCAATTTATGATTAGTATTAAAATTTATTAACCTACAATCCTATCTACGCCCAACATTTACATTGGCTGTGCCAAAGTAACAAATGTGTCCCACTTATTCTAATTTCTTCTAATGCCAATTTAATTAAGTGAGATTACTTAGGAATTAATTGATTTCTCAAGTATCAACAATATTCTATAATTAATGTCAATGTAATCTGACCAAGCATACAATCATAAGTGAAACCGAACACATTCACAGAAGATCCCAATACCGTGACTTTTCTTCCATATTCCCCTCATAATTTCTGATTCTTCTTGTCAGTTTCGAATTGGACCATTATGATGCAATAAGTCAGAAAAACAGTGACTGACTGGTCAGAGAAATATATCCCGATAATCAATTTCATAAACGAATATTTGTTTATTTGAATGTATAAAACACGAACCTCGCCCAAAAGTGGAAAGGTCATCGTAAAAAATGGACCTCCTCTTAATCCAATATCTCCTGG
>JAQGBV010002012.1:0-12985 GCA_034698685.1 Isotomurus pseudopalustris
AAGCTTTCACGAAGATGAAACTTTTCCCGTGTTCTAATCCGTGTTACTTCCGTTCTCTTTTGAATTCTGAGCAAACTACGAAACCAGAAGGTGGTTTGGCTCAACAGATCACGTCCTTTGATTCGTGCCAAACCAAACCGTTGTCTTCCATTCAATCAATATGCATGCAACCATGCATTCCAATCACACGCTTCGTGAGTTTTTATTTAAGCAGCCCAGGTTCTTTTGAACATCACTAATTGGGCACCCGAATAGGCATTGTGTCGCAAGAGAAACCTTATCTAGAGAATTTCTAAGCATTATAAACCTAGTGGAGTTTCCGGGTTCATACGAGTTCCATCCGAAATAAAATAGTAATGTTTGATGAGTGGGCCCTAAGGCTTAGGTACTTGGCTGTTAGAACTAGTGTAATAAATTGCGAGAAGCATTTATGGATAGACAATAGATTACATAATTGACACGCAAGCCAAATCAAGAGCCAATTGTTATACCTTTATTTCCATACGATACCAACAACAAAGGATGGTCGTTTGCGCTAAGAGTGTTTAGATTGTGAGGAAGAATAACTTAATACACAATATGTGTGTGTGGGAAGCGTACCTACCGAATATTTTATGACTTGGTCTGGAGAATTCCCACATTCCCGGAGCACAAGTAAAAGTTTTCTTCTTCCTCCGAGTAATAAAAGTCTTGCCACACACCACCATCGCCGTTCCTTGGCCTGGTTCCTCCGAATCGGGAACACACTATGGAATATACGCAGAGAGTATGGCAATACCATAAATTTCCATACTGAAGCCTCTTGTCTGTCCAGACAACGTTCAGTGGTTCTCAAGAAGGCAGTATAAACACTTCGATCGTCCTTTGCTTCTCACGGAACACGATTTTCTCAAATTGAAATTTCCAATAGCTCACCATCTCCATTGTACTGAAATACATCTCACTTGTGTCCTATTTTAGAGTTGCTTTTTTCATAAAAATATGCTCATAAATCACAACGGCTAGAGAAGATGAGAAAGAAAATACTAAAATACCTCTCGAAACTATCCACTTTAAAAGGATATGATGACTTATTATGATTACACGGAGGGATTTCTTAGACCTCAATAACTTTAGAGTAAAGTCAGCGTTTCCCCAGTTAAAGTGAAGAGTTCATTGCAAACAGTGTAACTTAAGTTGAGATAGGACATATTGTTTCCGATTAAAAAAAGGGAAACGCTTCATGTAAGTAAAGCAAGTCGTTAGTGTTTCGGAGAAAGATAATGGTACCCCAATGTCCACTAAAAGAGATCATAAACCATTATAAAAACGACGACCAAATGGGTTCCTCCACATTAGACCCGATGTAATCTCTGCCTGGCTTTCCCTGCTTCGTCTCCGAATTGTATAAAACTTGTCTGCTAACGTTGCTGATGGGACGACGGTTATTACTCTTATTACGCTTTATGCATTCTTGGATTGAATATAAGGAGAGACATACAATCCTTTCTCAAGGTTGATTCATTCCGGGACATCTTCCAGCTCAACTAATAGGGACATGGGCGATGGAAATACGTGTTTGTAATGTCAATAGACTAATAAAACACACACGTTATGTAATAGAACTTTCCTTTAATCTTTCACCATTTATTTAGGTGCTTAAAACTTTAGGTACATGTTTGTTTGCGATTAAGTAAGAGTTTCTTTGAGAGAAGGAGCAGCCTCTTGAGTGTATTTGTTTTTGTAGGGCAATACACACACAGCACATAAAGCATATTATGCGATTTTACATTAAGATATAAAAAAAGTTGTGCATACAAAGCACAATAACGCGGAGAAATTTATTTCCGTGACAGACTTTTGCGAAGTCACAATAAACTTCCTTGTTTTTCCGGAATCGTGCAACAAGAGAAAGTTCTCTTGTGTACGGCAATAAAAGTTGTGCTCTGTGGACTTGATTCCTCCAAACTCAAGTGCAAACACAGTTGTTCAATTGCAGAGCCTGGAGTTTGGACTAGCTGAGCCTTTTAAGTACACACTACTATTGTTCTGTCACACTTCTTAAGTGTTTTGTTAAATAAAGAGTAGAAGAGACTCTGTTTATTCCTTGTGATATCACACAAAGCTCATCGAACATGGAAAGTAGAAGAAGTAATTTAAATCTTAAACAACTATGAAGACACAAGCTCTGGGAAATGTAACGTGAATGCAAAGAGATTTCTCTGTGAGATATGCGGTGTTTGTACATTGAGAAGAGAAGAATCCACAAGAACGCACAAATGTCATACAGAATTCAGATTTTCACATCTTAGAGGCTGAGGAAGACAATTTAACTTGGGTGTATGGGAAGAAGCTTTCTCAAATCCAAATGCGTCCCCACTGACCGCTGTAAACAATGATTAACCATTAGAGCATTATATCCCAACAATCTAATCTGCTTTATTTTCCTCGTCTTCAACGTCTTGGGACTTTCTCCAGAGTTCCTTCCGAGTTGTTTGGATCTCGTCGTTTTCCTCGACCTCCTTTCCCCGTTCGTCTAGAAGAGTTCCATTGATATCACGAATAGTCACAAGCTCTTTGGTTTTGGTGGTGGACTTAACGCTGAGGATAGTTTCTAGTTCGACGGGGTTCTTGCAGACACCAGCTCTGAGGAGAATGTTATTTAGCAGCTCTATGGGAGGGACAAGGCCAGCCATAAGGGCTTCTTTTATCCTAGACCCTTCGTCCCCCTGCAGGGCGACAGGGAATCCGTTGATAAGTAGCTTCTCTTCTCTTTCTCCAGTAACTTTCTTCTCACACTCAAGGACCTTCACTTCCTTTCCTGTTACCGCTTCAATCTTCATTTTGATCTCTTCATCGTCCAGTGGAGGCATGAAATCCATATCTGGTGAATACGGAATGCACTATGATGGAAATAGGATTATTGTCTGGAAGAGAAAATACATTGTGCTGAGCTTGTAGGATTGAACTTTCTGGAGAAAGTTTTCTTTCTCACACATACTTTCATTTTATTACATGGTTGTGGTTTGGTAGGGAGACTTCTAAAAAGAGAAAGGATTTTGTTATCAAAAGATCTGCGAGTTTCTAGACAATCGAGATTGGATTCCTCAAATGATATTATGATGTCTCCATCATCAAAAATCTTTCTATTTAAATGCAAATCTGAGAATTCATTGAATGCTGGGGGAAGTCATTGAAGGTTGATACGGATCTTTCATGTACTCACTACGTGAAATGGGCACCTAAAATCCAATCACATCAAATCTCACCCAAATGATTTAATCCTCTTTGACATGTTGAAGATACAATCTCTCTTTTACGCAGCAGTAGCTTATGGGAATTCCCTACTGCCTCACAAAATGGTTGGGTAACTTGGGCAGAAGATCTCTCGCGAACTTCTCCCACGGAGATTTGCATACTCACCGGAAATATACTGCGCCTTCTCTTTTGTCCCATAAAGCCACATTTAAACTTAATTGGCAAAAGAATTTGACTTTCGACCTAACACACAATGAGATCGAGGGAATTTCGAAAGTGCAGAGGTGCAAACGGGTTGTAGGCTAATTGAAGTGTAAAATATGCAAGAGAGGATGGTTGAAAGTAGAATTCAGGTGCATTTTGTATGCATAGGTTTTCTGAATTGGAGAGAAAACGGAGACCAATGAAGAGAGTACGTGCACATGAATTCTGAGGGAGAAGGAACGTGCGGAAGTGCCTCAAGTCCTATCGCATACAGAAGAGTGTCTAGACTACATAGAGTGTGTAGGGAGACCACTTGAAATGATACAAATGCACACAAAGGGTGTTGGTAGTGGTACTTTACCTTGTTCAGTGAAGGGAAAGATGAAGACGCTCCGGGAGTCTTGCCACGTTCACCGATACGTCTGCCACTGTTATTTATTCCGGATTAACGGGTTCAATTAGAGGAAACACAGGCTGGGTAGCGTATTCTCTGGTCGGGTGAAAGAATCGGAATGAAAGTAAAAGTGTGAGTGAGAGGAACAACATTGCTGCTCCATGTGAACGGAGGAATCAATGAGGGAAAGCGAAAGGGTAGGGTTTGTAATGTTGTAGACATACCTTTAGGCAAGTCCCTTCGGGTTTTTTGCACACAAACACACACAAGAAGAATTATGTAGAGAAATGAGAGAGCCTTTTTTGCACACACACATAGACACACTGCCAATTTCTTCCTGCTTTCTCTGGCTTTCCCTTAAAACGCATGCACGAGAGAAACTACTCGAGAGACTTTTGGGTCACACACACCAGTCAAAACACCAGACAGGAATGCCAAGACTGGAGTTTTTTTTATTGCATTTTTATGCACATTCATGGTAATCGAAATGGATATGGAACTGGATGGTCGATGTCAGTGTGAACGAAATAAAATAGAGGGACTGCGACCCCCACCCATCCATTTCAACTCATTAACTATCCATCGACCCACTTCCGTTCCATTTACTTCTGCAACAAATATGTAATTTGATCAAATTACTCCTCCAAATGGATTTCCGTATGCCAGAAACGACTCTCCATGCGAGTCTCGATGCATGCACACTATACACACTAGTGTATTTTTTGTAATGGAACAAACGCTGCTGATTGCAAGAGTGGTTTGGCCTCCAAATTAGACTGGGAATGGGATTGGGGAGATGACGGGAAAAAGAACAAAACCAGGTCATAGTCGATTTTAATTGTTTGTTTGATTTATTAGACTACTTTTGGGGATGACAGAATTGTTCTTTTCCATGTCTGGGGAGTTATTCTTTGCATTTCCGGACGAAGAATTATTTGAATTATACGAATTATGATCCACTCTCGCTTGATCGCGGCTAATGGAGAGTGGAGGACGGATTTAGGCAGTCGTCCAAAATTCTTCGAAACCATGTAATAGAAATGTACATGTGTACAATAAAGTAGAATGCAGTAGCCTTGCTTTTTCCTCACCGTGTGTGATATCCAGAAGATATCTTTGTCGGTACAGTAAGTGCAAATGAGGCGTAATTTGAGGAGATAATAATACACAACGACGAAATCATAAACTCAGATTAAGTATACATTTATATACTCGTTTCTCAGCCTGTTATCATATTGGATTAGAAAGTGATGACTACCCGAAAAGTTTGCTTCTTTGCTGAGCAAAGCAGGAGCTAAAGTTTGGTCAATTTGTTCTTTTTGTGAGAATAATTCTGACAATTCCAGGGCAAGCGGTGGCAACGGTGATGGCAGTGGTGGAGGTGCTGAATATTCATATGTTATGATGATACACATGTATAATTGTGAACTGGGAGTTTTCTCACACGATTTGGTGCTTAATGATCTCATTGGTGTTTGGTGGTGTTCCATTGAAAGCCTAAAACTTTCCCAAGGTTGGATTGTTTGGTTTGGCTTTGGTTTATCGTAATGGGAGAATTTAATATAACGATTATGGCAGAGCCATTTGTTAAAGAGTGACTGTCAAAATGCTTCGTTTGAGTGATTGATATTTATTTGCAATGGCGTTGGTGGTGGCATTGCAGATGGTAATTTACTTGCAGAAGGCTGCCGTTCTAAATAAAACCTGATGAAAGAGCCAAGAGAGAAAATTGCACCTTTCGTGAGATTTGTAGTTTTAGCATGGAATGGAGCCAGGAAGAGATTCATGATGTCATAATGGACGTAATATTATTATCGGCTGGTGTGTATGTGTGTGCGAGTGAGAAAGTGTGAGCCAAAAGTCTCAAAGTGCATGTTCGACACGATGTCTTTCACTCAAAGCTGTAGCGAGAATGTAATGAAATTGGATCCGATTCCAAAGAATCATCTCTGTCGTGTTATGTTCCGCATTCACAAGGCCGACACTCGACACTAATCGCTTCACAATTCACCTCATATCGCCGATCCCAGCGAGAATTCCCTTGTGTAGAAGCCTCTGACACACTTCAGTGGACAAAAGACCGTGTCATCTCCAATTAATTATCTGTCTCGTTTCATTCTTAATGTGTGTGTTTAATTAAACGCTGTCTCAAGAACATGGATAAACTCTCAGAGGTTGTGTCCGACTAATTATTCCTTCATGGAGAAAGCACGCACACTGATTTACGACCATCTTTGTGTTTCAGCTCGCCCCATTTGAAGTTCGTAGGAACGATCAGCTTGGAAGGTACTTGGTAGCTGCAAGGGACCTCGAGCCTTTGACTCTCATCATTGAAGAAGCCCCTACAGTTTGTGGACCTGCAGATGACGACCAGGACTTGGAGTCCGGTAACATTCCCATGTGTCTTGGCTGCTTTTGCAGAATGACATATTGTTCGTGGTCAAGATGCTCCAAATGCGGATGGCCTGTGTGCAACTCCGAATGTGAAAACGTAAGCTAAATTCTGCTATTAAGAACATTAGTGTCACACAACCATTAAAAGTAACGTGTTAACAACACTTTCACTAACATTTGTACGTAGCTATTAACTCACTCTGGGAACGAATGCATTGTGTTTTCGGAGAAAAATGTGGCATATCCACCACCGCACACGTGGCCAATAATCAACAAAAGTATTTTAGTTCTGCGATGTCTTCTGGTGAAGCTGAGAGATCCTTGTGCATACACGAAAGTAATAGAACCTCTGGAACATCACACGGAGAGACGACATGAGAAGTCTTACTGCCTGAAGGGAGACGAGATGCTGTTGGATAATCTGAGACATTTCGGATTCTCAGATGAATCTGACAAGGGCCTGATAATATCCTTGAGTGGCAAGCTCAACATCAATGCTTTTAGCTCCATTCATTCTTTTAATTCGTCTCAAATCAAGTACGCTTGGGTAACATTTGATACTCTTTCCACTTTCTCTCCTGTCTCTTTATTTGTATTTGCTTTCTTCCCAGGATCGCTCAGTGTATTTTTCCTACAGCAAGTCTCCTGGCTCACAGTTGCGTGCCGAACTCCACTTGGCGGATCGAACCATCTCCTTTGTCATTTCTGAGAATCAGCATAAAAACATGTGTTCCGATAAGACGAGGGGATATGATAACTATCGCTTACTCTTCACACGATAACATGTATGGAACTCTGCAGCGTCAGATTTCTAACGAGGATGTAGCCCACTTTATATGCTCTTGTCTCCGTTGCAAAGATCCGACTGAGCTGGGTACGTTCGTCTCAGCTCTGAAATGTCCTTCCTGTCCAGAGAACTTCCTTCTCCCGAGAAATCCACTGGACCCTGACAGTGTGTGGCAATGTCTCGCAGACGATTGTGAAGAGACCCAAAGTGTGCAGAAGGTTGTACGAAGGGTTTACGAATTCCGGAGGAAGTACGAGAGCATCCTGTCCACGAGTACAGGACAAGAGGATCTCACAGATGAATTGGACAAGCTCATTGATTCCGCTACTAAAACTGATCTACACAAGAATCATTATGTTCTTCAGGAAATTCGGATGACGATTGTGAAGAAACTTGTACTTTGTTTGGAGTCACTTGACCACAAACAAGTCGATAGTCTTATAGGCCATGCCGAACTGTTGCTCTCCATAGCGGATGTCCTGTCTCCTGGGTTTTCCCAAAGTAGATGTGAGTCTTGTCCTTTTACAAAGTGGATAATTTAATGTGTGCAATGCCTAATATTCGTTTCGTCGTAACTTTACAGCCCTGCTACAGTTCTATCTCAGCCAAGGATTCATGCAAAAACTAAGACTGAGGGAACACAGCCCGAGTGATGAGCATGATAATATCCATACTGATGCCATTGCCACACATAAACTAATTTATTCATTGTTAAGTCGATCCCTCATGTTTTTTAAGAGCCATTTCTCTCCGCAAAGCCAAGGCTTTATCAAATTGATTCAAGTGCAGTTGCAGGATATTGCGAAGTACATCCTGTGAATTTGTAAATAAATGGAGACCGTCAGATATTCAAACAAATGTGTTGCTCTCGGAAGTTTGAAATTAAATAAAAGTATTTTCAATGATATATCTATGATTTTCATTTATATCCATACTAATAGCATACTGGAGCAGGAATTTGCATTGTGAGGTTCGTGGGTTTGTTGTTTCTTCCAGTTCACATGAAGCTATAAAACAAAGACGCATGCAAATGAAAATCGACTTAAATCTAGTGTATAGTCAAGAAAAAAATAAGGGTCGAAGGATTCTTAAACTTGAAACGAGAGGTGTTTAGCTGTGCAGTCCGCATCGGCAGTATACATGTATTTAGTGGTTAGGAAGGACTTTTTGATTTCTTGGGTATGATACTGGTGGCAGGGATGGAATTATGGAATGGTGTCGCAGATTCTAAGTAATAAAGATACGGCAACAAGACAGCAAACAGGCTACGTACTACCTGTTCGGTTGACGTCACTGTACCTTTAAATCAGCTGAGTCTGAATTCAGATGAATAGCAGCAGAAGTTATTTAGTCTGAATCCCAGTCGTTTATTCAAACGCTCTGGGTAGCTGTTGGAAAGTTTTAGTATTAAATAAGCTGGATTGAACTGGATTATCATATTGAAATTTACAGCACATCTTTTTACATTCCATTACTTGGCAGACTTGGCACTGAAAGAATGAACTCTTGAATTAAACCTTACTTATCGAATTTCCTGGTCGTAAGCCACACAAGTAATCAATCTAATACTAACAAGCAATAGTAAACACACATTATTGCATTCACCGAAAGGAATACGAACATTCCAAATGCAGGTGGTGATGGCATTCCCAGTCAGTGACTAACTATACTTGTGTGTATTATGTGTATGTGCGTGAGTTCGTGTGTGTAGAAAAGAAGCATTTTGACTCGTACGAAAAATTGCATTTACTGAGTACTATTATTAGGTAGGTTGCAAAAGTAGAAATGCCCCGACCACTTGCATTCATTCCTCTTACCACTTAAATCTTAATTATTATAGATCACGCAACACATGGACTCATCATCGAGTTGAGATACTTAAATGATGGCTGATTAACGGGTGAGTGTCATCATCATTCATGCAAAAGAAGATACACTCAAGAAAACAAACTTTAGGTGCTTATATTTCTGGTCCCTCGTGTCTGAGGAGTTAAAAGTTTTCCTCATTCGATTGTTGGGACGCAAAAGATTTTAAATAAGTACAGAGACACCAAGTAGCCTGCCCTAGTCTGTAGTGTCGAAAGCGAGACCTTAACCGATGGGTCCAGAAGGGTAATTACAAACCTACATTTGCATCAGTAAAATAACAATAATAATAAAGCTTGAGCTCAACCCCTTACTGCTGACTGAATTTTGTGTTTTCTATTTCAAATACAATTTAAGGACAACCATTCGTCCAGGTACTCTTGTTGGTAGAAAAACAAATGAAGTTGATGGAGGCAGTGCTGAAGTTGAATGCAAATGCAATGGAATCTCCATAATTCCCAAGAAGGAAAAACTTGTAGACCCTCACAGTGACATTGAACTTGGAGCAGACCACACAACTGACGAGGCAACAATGAGTGGATCTTCGAAAGTGACATTATCAGTTAGAGATGGATCCAAGTGTTATACTAAAGGACAACCCGTTCTGGATAATTTCTACATGACAGTGGAAACTGGGACAATGTGAGACTTTTTAATCACTTTATCATAATCATAATAAAAATAAACAATGACTCACACAATAGCCTTTCTTCACCATTATGATTTTCACTTCAGATACGCTTTGCTGGGTGCCAGTGGGTGTGGAAAGTCAACTCTCCTCTCATGTTGCGTTGGATTGCAGAGACTTGATTCTGGAGAAATAAAAATATTTGGCGAGAGTCCGTGCAGTAGGAATAGCAAGGTCCCTGGTTCAAATGTAGGATACATGCCTCAAGATCTTGCCCTCTACAAAGAGTTTACAATAGGAGAGTCTCTCTTCTACTATGGAAGGGTTTATGGAATGTCTCGAGCTGAAATCGACGAAAAAATCGAGTTCATTTTAGATCTCCTTGAATTACCTGGACCGTCGAGACGCGTTAGCCAACTTAGGTATCTTGAAGTCTATTTGCGTCAATTGTACAATAAATCGATGGAATGTTTCGCTATTTCATGCATTTCAAATTGCAGTGGAGGACAGCAGAGACGGGTATCGTTTGCCTTAGCCACATTCCACGAAGCTCCCTTCCTCGTCTTGGATGAGCCCGTAAGTCCAATAAATCCTTATGGGAGTTTTAAAAGTCTCCTCGTATCTCAGTCATTATTACTTGACTATCATGATGATCGTTTGTTTTATAGACAGTCGGAGTCGATCCTATGCTTAGGGAGAGGTAACCTTCTATATTTATGGCTCTTTCTTTTACGACACAAAATTTTAGCTACATCGCTTACATATTCCCATTTAGTCTTTATTTAGTAAACTCATTGGACACTTAAACTTTTAGTGCACGTAGTCATATCACTGGCCCCACAAAAATAGCCTCTCTGTCACGCTTACTGACTTCAGCAGTAAAGTTTTCTTGTCACTTCTTGTTTATGCAGCATTTGGGACTATCTGTGCAAATTGGTGATGCGACAAAAGACAACCGTTCTGATCACGACTCACTACATATCTGAAGCGCAGCAAGCGCATAAGGTTGGTAATAAAGATAAAAGTCGCACAGCAATTCCACTGTCAACTTTCATCGGGCAAAGAACGATGTGTGACAACACTAAAAGACAAGTAGTCAAAATTCTATACATATTTTATAGATTGGGGTGATGAGAAATGGAAAACTTATTGCTGAAAAGTCTCCAGAAACACTATTCCAAGAGTATCCCATGTTTCCTCTCCTAGATCAAATCGTCCTACAGCTGTACAAACAAGATTCCCAGCAACCGGAAAATAAATTGAGAATATCTAATAATTCTATAGGAGAGTTCAAATCAATTCCTGATATTAGTTCTCACAGTATTCAGTCAAGCGGAAATGGAACACTGAAAAATGTTCCACAGCAGAATCCTGCTTTGGTATCATTCAAACCTCTGTACAATGATGCTGCCTCGTATTCCAGCATTTCCAGAGAAGACGCTAGTGATAACAATTATCGTTGTTCCTCTTGGGCGGATGAATTTTCTGCTATGAGATGCCGACTTGATGCTCTGCTACATAAGAACACAACTGTTCTTTTGCGAAACATTTGGTACAATTTATCGTCCCTATTAGTTTGAATACCTGATAGTTTGCAATTTGAAGGATTTTCATAAAATTTAATTTATATCTAGGTTTCTATTGTTCGTGTTCCTTGTTCCTGCTATGCAAATTGTATTGATTTGTTTAGCAATAGGCCCACCTCCTAAGAACTTAAGTTTTGGAGTGATAAACTACGAACTTCCAAAGTTTAATGGGACTTTTAATGGGACTCCGTACTGTCAACCGGAGCCAGATTGTCAGTGGCCGTACTTATTTAGTTGCAGATTTATCAATTACCTTCCCAAAGAAACGTTTAAACTTGTAAGATAACTTTAAGCACGGACAAAAATTGAGTTCTTCTGAATGAATGGCTTATCAATTATTACTGCGTATTGATAAATGATTATTGCGATCTAGATACGTTACACGGATGCAAAGGAAGCCTTAGAAGAGATTAAGCAAGGAAAAATATGGGGTTACATTAGATTTCCTACAAACTACTCTTCACACTTGGTGGATAGAGCAACATCCGGAATTTATACAGACAACGAGACTTTTGACGGTTCCCGAATAACTTTTGAAATGGACATGTCAAGTAATATAAAACATCAATTAGCATTAGAATGAACAGTATAAGATTAGCTGCTATTCACACAGACCAAGAAGTCGGACAAACGATGAAAAGAATCTTTTTCGAAGTATACCAGAAATACATGGAGGACACAACTGAGGACTGTGGACAAAACCCGAGATCCATCGAGCTTCCTCTGAACGTGAGAGAAAGTCCCAAACTCCCCACGTTGTTAATATCTTTCTATCTTTCATTCTAATGATAACTGTTCACATTGTTCGGTGTCTTTCAGTTTGAGAAACCTGTGTATGGAACGGCAGAGACAAGCTTCAGGGAATTCCTAGCGCCGTCAGTTCTGCTGGGGTTAGCTATATATTATATCTACAATTCTATATTAGTCTCTATCAAAGCTTTGCGGTTGTCCTACTTATGAAAGTTGTTACACAAGTTCTCATACAAGAAAAGTGAGTTTAACGATGCACATTTTGTGAACTTCCAGGCTCCTTTTCTTCTTTCCCTTGTGTTCCAGTGGAATTTCTTATATCACCGAGAAAAAGACTGGAACTCTGGACCGGTCTCTAGTGGCTGGAGTAACAAATGCCGAGATTATGATTTCTTTTCTTATCACTCAAACTGTTGTTCTTTTTGGCCAGTCTGTACTCGCCTTTCTTATATTGACAGTCGTGTTTAGAATTGAAGTCGAAGGCTCAGTAACTCTGGCTGTGCTTTTGGCAATTCTCATAGGAATCGGGGGAATGTCGATGGGTAACAATGAACTCCATGAAAAATACATGAATACATGAGTACATGAAAAATACAGCGATTTGTGTGTGCCATGTAGGATTTCTTATCTCGACCATTTGCAGTGAAGAAGTTCAAGCAGTTCTCTTGGCTATTGGGTCTTTCTTTCCTAACTTCATTTTGGCAGGCAAGTGGACAATCGCGACAGAATGATCAATGTTTTTGAGAATGGTGACAGGAATTAAGTTTCTGGGGTTTTCTGCAGGTGTTGTATGGCCTACACAAGCTATGCCTGTAGTTCTACAAGGAATTTCCTACCTTCTACCTTGCACCTTGGCATGTGAATCGATGAGGTCAATAGTTTCAAGGGGGTGGGGAATTTCCCATCCTTCTGTTTGGTATGGGTTTGTTTCCACAATCGCTTGGATCTGCATTTACTGGATACTGACTATTCTAGTACACAAGTTCAAAGCAAGGATTTTATAATATTAAACAGCGAATTGAGAGGCTTCTGATTTTATTTTAATAATCACTAGTATAGTACGTTGTATTTTAACGGAATTCGAATACAATGCATAAGTTCATTTTATGAAAGCGTGTATGATTCTGACTTGAAACTCC
>JAQGBV010002013.1:0-12981 GCA_034698685.1 Isotomurus pseudopalustris
GAATCTGAGGAATCTGAGGAATCTGAGGAATCTGACGAACCGGAGGAATCAGAAAGCGAGGAGCCAGCTAGCAAGAAACCAGGCAGTAAAAGCAAACCTGCGACCCGTCAAAAGCGAGCAGCTCGGATGGCTCGGAAGCCAGATCCAAAAATTCTGTACACACTGGAGGCTGAAATCAGCAAAGTGATCGCTGCGAATCGGGCTCCAGTGTACCAATTGCTTGACTTGTCGAGGAAAGTAATGCAAAAAACTTGTCCGGATTTTTATGTCCCCTCTGAATTCATCGACATCGCTGTATTAGCGTTTATAAAAGTCAATCAAAGGTATTACAAGTTTCCCGAAGACGACTCTTACTATTATGGATATGGACGAATTATTAAGAGCCTTCAGCAATGTGCTGACAACTTGTCTGCGTTCAATTTTACTATAGATCCATGCAAAACTAGGGACACGGTGAGTTGGAAGGAGATTGCAGATTTTCGTTTTCATTTTAAAGTACTTATTTTATTTTAAACTGGACAGATTCCTTCTGGAAAATACTGCGCTTTCAACACATGCGACTTGGAATTGAACATCCTCTCAGGATTTGAAAACTTTGAGCCGATGGTGGAAACAGTTTGGAATGTGTTCGTCAATGCGCATTCCGCTTGCTTCGGGTTCTTTAAAGACGGTTACAACGATCATCACAAGTTTTTAACTTGGATGACTTCAATATTCCAAACACAGATTAATGACATTTGGTAGGTTGATTAATACAATCACAGGTATTTTTAAACCCGGAGGTGTAAGTTTGTGTGACATGTTTGTGATTTGTGAATTAGGAAAAATGGAACAAGCAAAGGAATTGTGTATGGTGGATTGTTTGGAAACGCTGAAAACATCATGACTGGTTTGACTTACTGCACAGCTTCACAACAGATGATGTCGAGTTATCCGTTCGACTTACCTCGTCCTAACAAAGCAGACGACATGGAAGATCTGTCAACTTTGAGGAGGAAACGAGACGTTAACTACTACGGTCAAGATGATCTCCTATCTGGGGAATGTTCGATGCCTCAGACAACTGCCAGTTGTGGAATTTCAACGTTGACGTAGACAGTGGGATCATTTACTTTGCGACGTAATAACTAAATTCATACTGCGTTTTCAATAGAAGATAGCCAATTTATTCCAATATGTTTTGTACTAATAAAATATGATTGCTCTGAACTTAAATCATCCAAATCGAATAAAGTTTGTTGAGTTGGCAGCTCCTCCGTGCCTCACAATCTTACCGTGTAATTCTGGCTCTGCAGGAGTTTTGCGAATTATCAAATTGGCTAATTTAGGACTAGGTATATGAATCGGCACGTATTTATGGCTGGTTGAGCTATCATTTCTCGACGGTAGTTCATGAGGATTTTTCGCTTCATGAATGGACCGTTGTGCCTCTGAGCACTGAGGACACTCCAGACGAGGATCAACAGAACATCGACACATCTCTGACCAGAATTCGATGTCATCTTCTTTGCTCTCACATGAGCTACTGACCGAACTGGCCGCAAATAACTTCAGGTCAGATAGTTGCTTATCCGGGGAACAGTAGAAATTCAGTAAGGAGTTGTAGGTGTCTGTTCAATTTATAAAGAAGACTTTCATTAAAGACAAAAATTCCAGTATGTAAACTCTTTCTAATAATCCAGATGCAGATAGGCATTTTGAGTTACCTGATGGAATTTCCTCTGCGTCTTCCTCGATTTCTTTACTGTCGGGAGCTGAGCTTACAGGAGCTGAGCTTACAGATCCTAAACTTAATATTGCAAGGAACACTGCGAGTCTCAGGAAATGAGCCTTTGTCATGTTGCACCATTATTTTTATGACTGACAAATGAAGCTCACAACAAAGTGAACTGCTTGTGCCTCCTTGGAATTGAGGATAAAAGTCACTTGCGATACGTAGCAGTTTGCAATTTATACCACCCAAGCTAACTGGAAAAGTCATGAGATTCATATAGCTTACATAATAATCGTATGAATGAATTTATCAGTATTTCGGCTGACGTACTGACGTAAATCATAATTTAGAATGTTGGAGAATTACTTTGCATCTTGATTCCTTAATCACCTCCAGCATTAATGCAAAAGAGTGCCCGAAGAATATTTATTTTACATTGTTAAGCAATATAACTTCATGCTGATCAAACATGATGTCCTCGCTATTCTCTTTAAGGCAATCATTGTCACTCTCTACCCATCGTAGGAAAATCACCATTAATATTCTTCCATGCCAGCAATGCCTTGAGTACGCCTTGGAATAAGAAATCATCTTGAGTTATCTAGAACAATAGTTTAAATATAAACACTCCATTGACGCTTTTTGTATTCTTAGAAGATTTTCTAGGACTAGAAAATGAGTAAGATAGCTGTTATTATCTGATGTGAACTGGACAATAATGAACTCTATTGATGAGATGAGATGACTCACAGTCACAATCAGTTAATTTTTGTGACAAACTTTTCGTATTTCTGTCCTTACTGTTTTGAATCTTTTACTTTAAATTAACAGAACTGTGTATGCTATAGCTTATGCAATAAATACAGTTGCTTTCTCTAGACGAAAAGTATTTTCATAAGCTAGCTGAAGTTATAATACGGATCTTCGTTAGGATAGGAAAGGAAGCTCGTGAGCCAGAATCAACTTATAAAATGCGAACACTAAAAATTATAAAAATTGTCTTCCTAACTTTCCTATCATACCAGCTTATTACGGTAAATATTCAGTACATAAAGTTGCATTGTTGCTGGTTTACAACTTTGAATTACTTTGAACCATTTGTTCGTGAATAAATAGGTGAGAGCCCATGAAGGCGAAAGTGAAGATGCACTTAACCCTTCAAACTCAAGTCGACAAGGACGATGGTCGATCTTCGATGGTTGGACACGGGAAGCGGAACATTTATGCGCTGCCAAATGTCGGGAGATTGGGAATAAACCTTTTGGACACCTACTGGGAGCAAAGTGCCACTGTCTTTGTCCCATCGTAAGTTCGAGTGTACTACATATTCGCTACTCTATCAATTCGTTGAAAATAATTTAGAGTTGTTGTTGTTACTGTCACAAAATTTTAGAACGCCAAAGAATTGAATCTCTGTAGCCCAAGTGGAAATAGCAATGGAAAGTATTGCTTCCCTTTCTGTCAGAATATCGGATATTTCAAAGGTGGTCTTTGTCTGAACAGGAATTGCATGTGCACATGTGGATTACTCCAAGTATACGACCCTTCAATTAATTACACCACTCCTGCTTCTGCTTAAAGATTTAATGATTTTTACACTGGTTAAGTAAGATGATGATTACATACTATTTTGTCGCAGTACCTGTATGTTTTTAATTATCAGCGTTTCATTCATAAAGCCATACAGTACATACAGTATATAAATACCGATATCGTCTATTATTTTCCTTACTTAGCAATTTATTTGAAATTTGAATATTCGATGCAATACTGAATTAGGGACTGAGCATACAGTGCTATTGTAGCCATAGGAAAAGTGACTCCAGCACCCTTAAAATGATCGTCCCTGTCACCTCAATACTTCGAAGATTTACTGAAATTCAGGATAGGCTACGTTTTGTAATATAATTTTATGTTCTAAATTGCAAGTGTGTTAATTAAAGGCTACAGTCAAAATGGCACCCAAGGGCAAGGGTCCAAAAGAACAGCCGAAAAAGTTGTTACAAGCACAAAAAGAAAAAGAGGCGAAGCGAGCGGCTGATGCAGCGGCCCGAGAGGAAGCAGCGAGACTGGAGGCTTTGAGACTCGAAGAGGAAGCTCGGCTGGAGAAGATTCGCGAGTTGGAAAGGGAACTCGCCACTCCTGAAGGAACGATTAAGGACCTCAAGAAATGGTTCTACACGATCCCACTTTCTCAACCTGACATCGTCAAAATTGAAAGAGACTTCTCCGACGGAGGTAAAGACCCTGTTCCACGTTCACGGTGTCTACGCGTTTATGCCGAAAAATTATAAGATCGCGTTTCTTTGCAGTACTCATTGCAGAAATTATAGCTCATTACCGTCCTGATATTTGCGATACCAGGCAGTACTTCCGGTGTTATTCGTATGAAAACAAGTGGTTCAACTGGTCAGCGTTGAAGAGAAAAGTTCTCCCAAAGCTTGACATTAATCTGAGTGAAGCTACAATATGCAACCTTATGCAACCTTTCAGTTGTAACAAACGAGACCCTAAGTGTCCGAAAGAGCCTGCGATATTCAAGGTGAAAGTCATACTCTTATGTCTTCATTTTCTTCCATAATAATGCTGCTATAATTTTGATATTTTTGATGTGCTGCAGCTGCTGAGAACTATAAGAGAAAAAATGAGAGAGACTGATCCAACTGTATTCGATTGTCGCAACAACCCCCCTGAACGTCCTGACCGAAGTAAAGAGAAGCCACGAATTACTTCTTCAAAACGAGCTCCTCTGTATCCTAAAATGTCGAAAATTGAGATGTGGCTTGAAAGTGGTCATTATGATGAGAAAGAAGAGGAAGTGCCTGTTAACAATATGAATGATGGTGACAGCAACTGGATCAACGTGTACTTAACGGGTGGGGAGATCTTACGTGATGGAGATGAGGGACAGGAGACACAGGCGTGTGGTGAATGCGCATGGCCCATGAATTCGTCAGAAAATTTGTGCAATTAAAACTGTGAATCACAATTCCACTGGTTTTATACTTCGTTTACTGATAACTTCCGCAAGTATTAATCTTAACACTTAGATCTTTTATGCAGAATAAATTGAAATATTTTGCGGCCACAGGCTGTGTAATATACATGATCTACTATACACTAAATGACTAAGATTTCAATATATCTACAACATATAAATTCCTGCTGTACATAAATTGTGACAATGATAGAATAATACAAACCTTATTTAAATATTTCTGTGCACCACCGTTACGTAGGTTTTTCGTCAAAATATAGAATAATCTTAAGTAGAAGATGCATCAGATTGAGATATAGGTGTGGATACGTTAACTTCATCAGCCCATTTTGCTTTCACAGGGGCTTTTGATTGGAGTTCCGCAACCAGTCTATTTACTTTCAGAGCAGGCCCAAGTCGAAATCCCATGCCGTGAATGATATCTTCACGTTTGAGAAGCAAAAGGCTTGTACCGTCTACTTCATTTTCTTTCAGAATAGCAGCTTCCTCCTTTAAACCTTTCGACGTGAAGTAGGTTTCAACGTCAGAAAGTGACCACGATCGAATGTCTACACCTGGTTCATCGTCACCAGCATCAGATGAGTGATATTCATCAGTTGACTCTACTCCCGATTTAATTTCTGAGGTTTTGGGTAGCGGTGGAGTATTCTTGGAAGTTTTTGTCTTTTTTGTAGGTTTTTTAAGTGTGGCTGACTCTGCAGGGTTACAGGGATTATTAGAAACAATAATATGCATACAATAATAATTATTATTCTGTTCGTTATACCTTTTTTCTTCGATTTGCCTTTAGCACTGACAGCCTTGGTTATGACTGCTGTGCTTGAAGTGCTACTTTTACACTCTTTACAAATCCAATTGCCAGCAGCACCACCAGCAGGTTCAGCTTCACTAGACGACACTTCGCAACAAGTAATATGACAGCCTTCGTCACAATTAGAACAGAGCAGATATTTTACATCATCAGATGTTTCCGTTACATTGTTCTGCAAAAAACAATTACAAAGGTACTTACTACTTGCAGGGGTTCTAGAACAGATTCACTTCTTTAATTTACTTACTTTGATTGAAGGGTTAACTACTGACGCTTTGCAGATCTGACAAGTTTTACAATTACTACATTGCCACTTATATTGTCGTGAATCAGCTCTTGTTATTAATTTGCGAATCCTCTCTGTTAGATCCAAAGAGTATTCTATGCATCTAGGGTGTCCTGCAAAGTTAAGCTGATTATTGCATCAATAGAGACAAATGGCAAATTATTTAACACTAAATGAAAGGATTATGAGATTCATTTTAGGACAACGTTTCAAGATTTAGGGGTTCAAACTAAATTAATTATGGTACATACGATTTGTCTTGCAGGATGAGCACGTAAGAAAGTCTTCTTGGCCAGAGGTTTCATCTGAGCAAATGTCGCACTTCTTAGGTGGAGTTTGATCATCGATGGTATCTGTCTCTTCTTTGCCATCATCTTCATCTACAGGTTCAGGTTTAATTTCTAGTAATAACACGGAAATATTTGACCTGAATGATTTTTTATTAAATTACCTTTATTCTACAAATTAAAATCATACCATCGGGTTGTAATAACACAGGAACACTGGGACCAATTCCATTTTTGCCTTTGGCTTTTGCAATGGAATTTTTTTTATTGTTAGGGGATTTTTTCTTTTGAACCCCACGGGTCTGTTTAGCTTTAGAGGGTGCAGCTTTCTTGGCAGGAGGCTCCTCTGACGATGAACTACGATTAGCACGCGACCTTTTACCTGTTGCACTTTTGGAGGCTGAGGCAAAGCTTGTATAAGTATTAGGAAGATCAGAAGGATCAAAAACTTTCTTCTTTCTCTGCAAAAATTCACGCAGTATTACTGTACACGTAACTTAATCGCAACTGCATAAGTACCACCCACAATTTACAATTTTACACAACTTACTTTATCACGCTTACTTCTAGTCAGACCTTGCTCGTTGGTTGGGGAAGACTGAGGTGAGGCTACGTTACTCACGGTTTTCTCCCCTTCTTCGTCATCTTCTGTTTTCACCTTACCGACAGTCACTCGCCCTCTTTTACGTAAGTTGGAAGATCCCCCTGACAAATTACCAGCGGGACTTGTTTCCACACTCCCTGATGTATCCATATGCTCCTCCTCTTTCATCGTAACCTGCAATTTGGCTTCATCACCGGAGTTGACAGATTCTGCTAGAACGAGAGTTGGGACTTTAACTTTAATGGGTTCCTCGGGCTCAGTCACTGCTCTCGTGACTAAGCCTTCGGCTACCTTCATCATACGAGCAGATGTAGCCTCAAATTCTATCGTTTCTTCATAGGTCTTTCTAACAGCATTCGCTATTTGTTCTGGAACAAGTTTTCTTGAAGTTGGTATCAGTCTTGTAACTTTCCGTGTAGTCGATACGACAGGTTGAATAGGAGCAGTGGCTGTGAAGTCTTTTTGAGGCTCAGATTTTACAGCAAAAACCAGGTCTGAAGGTTCCTGCTCCGGCTCTTCTTCAGTCTCTTTCACTTCTTCTTTCACTTTGATTCCTTTTTTACCAGTATCACTAGCTGCTGAAGTTCCAGCCAAACTACTTTTTCTCGGTTTCCGAGCTTTTTTGTCTTCCTTGTCATTTCCTGCAGGTGAATCTGCACCCAAGTTCATAACTTTCATATCCCCCGGAACAGGAATGTCTTTGGGAAAAACTCTCAGTGTGTTATTAAGGACTTCAGATTTTGCCATTACAATGCTTCCATAGTTAATCTCTCGATCTACCAAAAGCTCTACTTTATCGTCGGCAAATCTATCGGCATCGAATCCTTTAAGAATTTCCTTCAACTCAGTCAGTGGAACCCCCTCCTTAGAGTAATTAGGATCTTTTGTTAGAAGCTCGTTGATTCCAGTTATAATAAGTCTCGTTGTCTTCGATGAGTTCAAGATTTTCGAGTGCTTCGTCAGCAAGGGAGAATTTTTAGTGTCTACACAGGAACAGTTTTAAGCGTTTAAATGTTATTCATTCAGTACACTTTTGTGAAAACCATATTTATAAACCCTTACCAAAACTACTAGGACTCCTATAACTCGTTGTTCCTTTATACTCCACTTTGATGAGTCCTCCCTCATCAACAATATTCTCCAACTCCGCAAATATTTCGTTCATAGTACTTCCAAACTTCCTCAACACATAATGTGCAATCGCTTCTCGGTCTGGTCGACATTTTCTCTGTCGCAAGCAATCCACAGCTTCTAAAATATTCTGCCTGAGTGGATTAATTGCTTTTCCGTCCCTGCAAATGACAAGCGACAGCCCCAATCAAAATATTATACAGTGCTATTTGCGCTCAATGCTTGAATAGTCTTTTTTTAACTTACATCTTTGCGAGTCAGCGACAAATCGCCCGTCTCGCGGCAAATCTCTCACGATAATTTAACAAACCCCTTAATCGAAGAAAATCGAAACTATGAATCTAAAGGCCTGCTTTCATACAGATCACATTTCCAAAACAGATTCCGAAGTCTCTAATCAGTGTAAACCACAGAAACTTGAGTGTCAGCCTCTGTCCCAAAAATACCACAATAACACGCAATAAAACAATAACAACAACAATCAGAGTTTACAGATCCTGACAGTTATTCAGGAAAAGCGAGCCGGGTGATTCGATGAATCACAAACAAAACTAACAATAGTTTGTGTCAAAAACATCTCAAGGAGAGCACGAAAAACGGTGACCGTATTTGGAATAACTGTCCTTAGATAAGCGAGTGGAAGTTGATAAGTCTTCTGTGGGGGAAGAACGCGTAGGATAAATAAATAACAATCGCGGAGAGACTGGAGAGGAGCCTCTTAGGGACTTTCATACGGGACGAAGATGCGGGCGGGCGGGACTCCCAAGTTTGACTCGTCCCACCCGGGCAACGTGAGACTTCTTCGGGCTTCCTCACCTTGAGTTTATTTTTTAGTTTTATGAAAATTTAAATTATGCAATTTCATTTCATATTTCTCGACATATTTCTATTCTGAAGGAAAACATAAGCAACATACTTTTGATGACCTCGATTTTTAGTGCTGTGGAGAGTTTTGCATTCCCGGCAAAATTGACAAATCGATTGAAGTAAAATAAATATTTGTAAACAGTGAACACAAAATGTTTTGAATATACTTTGTCATAATAAATTTTATTTTTATTTTTCGCATTTTATCTTCATTTCGATATTTCATGTAATGTACATTATAATACCTACCACATTGAGATTTAGAGGATTATTTAGTCAATAATACAACTTTTACGTAATTTTAGTTTCAAATTTTAAATATTCATAATAGATTATAATATTTTCATTGTTGCATGTTTTCAATATACTACATAGTCACTGATTACAGGGTGCATAATAATTGTGTGATTCAGTTTTAAGGGTATTAATTACTGATTGGAAAACTAGTAATATTTTAAATAAGTCTTTTTGAACAAAATTAAGTGGAGAATTGATTATTTTTCTTTACTTTTTTGTGCACATTAATATTGTAAATTATATAAATGTCTTGAAGTAGTTTTGTATTATACACAAACTTGAAGTGTTATCGTCTTGAATACGCCCGTATGACTAGGTGTGTTTCATTGAACAAGACAAGCATGAATATAAATACTTCCGAGCGTTACAAAGTTACAACACAATCTTTATGGTACACATTTGTGCTGGATTATAGCAAACTGTGTCTTTAATCAGGTTTATGATGGGGAATAAATGCACGTGGTAAATATTTATGATATTTAAAGCGTTTTTGTATATAAACCGTTAATATTCTTTTACAAACTGTACCGTTGAAAAATGTTGCTAAATGAAGTGAAAATATTTGTAATGCTATAAATAGTACACATATATGAACGAAGCGTAGTTCAATAATCTCTTTGTTTTCTGAATTAACCTTTCAGTGCTGGCTTTGCACGATTTAATTACGTTAACATTAATTATTAAGTAACCTTAATAATAATCGACCGAAATTTAAAAGAATATATAAGTTAAGCTTACCTACTAATAAACTACTACACATTGCTACACAATGTCTTACAGTCTTGTAGTTATAATTAAGGAATATGAAACGCTGTTTGTACCACTTTTGCTGTTAATTCTCATCCCCATAAGTCACGATTCGTTAAGCAAAAGTTGCGCACAAAAATAATGCTGATAATAATGTAAATCTAATACGAAGGTGAACTTAGGTGTAGTCTAATGTACATGTACTAGCTACAGGTTAATGCAGATGTTTTTAGGTATCAAACACTATATATCCGACCAAGTTCAGAAAACAGATTACTACTTAAATGTACTGTATAACAATCGCTGCAAAAAGTTGTTAAATAATCTTCATATTTATTTAGCGAGAAGCTTAAATGACTTTATGGATCCGGTTAAGCTTTATTTTTCGAATCATCCGTGCAGACACTCAATCCCTGTCGTATTTTTATCCACATTCAGTCTTAAAATTCTTCAGTTGAAACCGTGCACCAGCGTTTCTCAAGTCCCACGATATTTTAAACATACTTGCGCGTACTTTCTACGTGAATAGCGAAGGAAGTGAAAGTATTGATCAGATACGGATTTATGATACTCTAATGCACTGAATCTGTTTCTCCAGAATCAACAAACGTTACATCGCAGCAGCAGCCGTCGTCTTTGTTGATTAAGTCCAGGTTACTGCGCACAACTGATGATTCAGCACTAGGAAGGTACTTGGAAAGTAAGTAGACTGTAGCCTCATAGGTTGACATCATGATTGCTGTGTTGGGGATTTGACGGATGAGCTGCGTACCAAGACCTCGGTACAGACCACGCCAACCTTCCTCTTGGGCAACGAGTGAAAGTGTCTGCCAGAAATGTCTGTACTTGGAGCCTTCTTCTCGTAGTCTAGTTCTTGCCACTTCTGCAAATAAAACAATACACAGAAAGCTTTAACATTTATGTTCCGAACACGTGTCAGTATAAAATTGAATACGGTATCATTAAATGCATCTCGCAAGACCTAACAAAGAAAACAGTTTTATCTTGTGAAGCCTATAACTGAGGCCTTGGAAAAGAGAAAACTAGGTCTGGGTTAAAATGTAAGGTTGTTTTTTCCAAAAACCGCATCTTTTAGAAGTATGCATGCAGTACAAAGGCTGTATACAACAAATGTGTAGTTTAGGAATTGCTATACAAGAATGGGACATCTGCCAAGAAAGATGCACTATAATATAAGACAAAGTACAATACACACAGCGTTTGACTTGTGTGACAAGTAATGTCCCAATGCATTCCTCTGCATATTCCGGATCGATACATTTTTGAAAAGTAGAATATTCTAGATTTAAAGTCTGGTAGAAACGTCATAAGAGCAGAGTTCCTACTACTTCGGAAACACTTAATAATTTTCTATTCGAGATTGCCAGAAAGTCACAACATACTATTATACCGAACAAAAACTGTCAATCACCGTAACTGAGCTTGGCATATTATTTAAATGTTCTTGTGGCTTAAAAAAGTGGCAGGCGACAAAAATCTCTAGAGCAGAAAACGGTTAGTTTACCATGTGGATAGGCAATCATGGAAGCGACAGTCTTGGAAATAGCTCCGGCTGCCATGAATTGTACAAAGTCTCTTGTGGTTTTCTCATCCGGATTTCTCTCCTGGTCTGCGAGAGTTTGGTTGGATCTTGACCACTGGTAAAGCCTTTTCTTCACAGCTTCGTAGATCACAAAATGAATTACAGTCTCAGAGATTCCCATGTAGGAGGCAGAGATTCCCTTGTAGAAACCGAGAATTCCTCCTTGTCTGTAAATCCTCCTTACTGTCTCATTAATCGACTGCTGACGGTTGTGGTCCAGTTGCAATCTCGTTTTTACAAACCATACTGGGTTGGTTGCAGTGCAGGCAGCGAATCCTGAGTTACAAAATGGTAAATGTAAATGAAATCTTGCGCCCATTCAAAATATGCAAACAATAAAAAAATAAAACTCTATTCTCAGATAGAGTACATGAATTTTCAAAGCAAAATTCTTTTCCCATGATTATTTCGATTTAGCCTTCGGTCAAATTCAGCTTTTAACTGTTTCATTGCATTAAACACGCACCCATTGAACACCCCCCACTAAGTGCAAATTAAGGCTCTTTTTCCACCATTACTATAGAATAATAAATTGGCAAAAACAACTTCATTATGACTAAAGATTTATGCGTATGTTGTTCAAAAGTGAACTTTGCACTTCTCATGTGTTAAAAGATACACACGTATAGAAAAATGATACAAAAATTGGCAATGGGACAGCTCTTCGGTTGATGCATGAGCTGAGGGCATGTCCACTTAAAATGACATTCGTTTACACTTCCTACTTCTCTTCCTTATTATTCAACGTCTTCCTGGAATATTGGAATATTGGAGTATTTTTCTTTGGAAAGTTTTCGAATGTTTCTTTCATCTCATCGTTTCTTCTCATCTTTTCTTAGCATTAGGTCATTTGGATTTATTAGGAAAATTTCCTCGTATTGCTACCTACAATCGATTCTTGATTACAAACGTTTAAAGCTATAATATTCCACATTAATTCGGCTTGCTTTTCTTCGAAAGTCGGGAAATAGAAATGAATGAACGTTCTTGAGAAAAACACACAAAAGGGCAGAATCGTGCGAAGGAGAGTCGCATCAAACTGATCCATCCCAACCTCTTTGGTAGAATGGAACTTGTGCGAGAATGCCAGTGAAGGTCGATTGAAGTCATTCTGTTTTTTATTTTAGTTTCATTGTTGTTCATTGTTAATTGTAAGTGGATATCATTGCGTAAACATTCTATTAATGGGAAATGCAAAGTTAGACGGAGTATTTGTGAATTTACATTGCCAACTTTGCAGAAAATCCTGAGTGAATAGGAGAAACGACTGAGAATGAGTAGACACTCTTGTCTTTTCCTCTATAAAGCTGATGACGATAAACTTTCACCGTTACAGTTGACACTGTGGTCGGATAAAAATAAGTTCATTTGCCAAACGAAACTAAATATATCACAGGAGTCATCACTTGCACTTGCATGCGCATTTTGCTATTGCATGTGGCTACACATTAAAGGCGTACTGACTGTCAAGGCTTAATCCGCGGTGATCCGAAGATTCATGGGGGAAGGTTTTCACCTTCAATATATTTCATGCGTTTCGAAGGTCTCACTCACCAGCAGTAGCAGCAGAGCAAATATGGACAATTGGAGAATCTGCAGGGAACATCTGGTTGTAGGTCTTTTTGGACTGAGAATA
>JAQGBV010002014.1:0-12972 GCA_034698685.1 Isotomurus pseudopalustris
AAGTGAGAAGTGGACAGTTTCTCGCACTAAGATTCAGAAAATGAATAATTTTAGTTGGGGAGCACACCACAGATTCGTTAAGTCCAAGTGGGTCAGCTCGATAGAAAAATCGACGGTACTGTTATGCCTCTTGTTAAGTCTGCGATTCCAAATCGCTCAAGCTTCTTCGGAAAAGGAATTTCATTCAGTGGTCTTGTGCGAGAGCAGCGCACGCATCAGTCCTATGTGTTTCAGATTAGGAAACGCCTTAATCTCACCATGTTAATTGAAGTCCCACAAAATTTTAACTTTCTCGTAGATTTTTGTCATCTGTTTACTTCCACCAAATTCTGCGATACTCCTCAATTGACAATTACTCAAGTTGATAATTGAAATGGAGGATTTCGATGATGTAACGGATGCCACCAAGTGCGCGTAATGTAACTTCCAGACCGGGAAAAAATGCATACATTGTCTTGTCGAATCCCAAGGCCAGCTTAAACCTCGGGTTATCTTTGTCTCATTAATCTGTGACCTTTTGAAGTTTTGGGGTACTTCGAGATTTCACTACAATCTGACTCCTACAGTAACTGCGACGGCTTATCAGTTACCCTGACCTTTTTTCGGGGTCTAGACTTTTCAAAGGTCACAGGTCATCATAATTTTAAATAATTCCCAGTAGTGCAGTATTGTTGGAAAGCTTAGGAACTCAGGAAAGGTAAGTAGATGAGAGTAGTAAGTTTGGGAAAAGGAGTTGGGGAGAGTCTTTTAAAATTTAAATTAATAGAAGCTGTTTCGTTTCGTCTCTTGGTTTCATCTCGGTTTATTTTACTTTTAATTAGAATCCATTGGAATTTTTAGGTGCTACAACTGTTATTGGATAACGTTCAGTATTGAACATAAAAAATATTATTTATTCTGTATTCATTTCTGTAGGCAAACGATTTCATGTGCTTTAGCATGGAAATAAAAGCCTCGTGATCTTCAGCGTCTGTATAGGATTTCAAATGTAATCACTGATGTAACATGAGCTAGCATTGAAAGCATTGTTCTGTTCTGAAGGCAGAAATCTAATACACAACTCAGGCACTAGGAGAAAAGTGTGTTAAGCTCTGAAACTACCATACCAGTAGAAAATAAATTGTAATGGTTTTATATTGGGCGATTGAACTTTGCAGAGTTTTTACTCCAAGATTTTGCAACCAATATCTGGTTTGGAAAGTTGCACAAGTCTATTCTTACGAAAGATGAGCCAAATTGATTTCGTCTGTGGATGACATGTCAAGATGAAGAAGAATGAAATAATTATTTCCCATCTTAAAACTGAATCAGTGAACCGTGAACGTAGTCTGCAAAGACGCTCAGATTTATTATTCATAAAAGAAAAATGTATAAATATATTATAAGATTGGCTTATTGAGAAATTCCACTTGTTGATTCAAACAAAACAACACAAAAGGAAACTGAGAGATCTCTAGAGACGCAAATGAAAATCTCATTTTGTTTTTGATATTAATACTTTCCCGTTCTTTGCTCTGGTGGAAAGTATAATGCAGGAGAAGATCTGTCGTTCGTTCGTGTTTCGGACTCATTCAATTTTGATTTTGAATCTTACGGGATGTTATATAAAGCTTGTTTGTTAGAATTTAACCCCAGTGTTGGGATAAGCATGTGTTTCTGTATCCATCATCATAGGACTGCCGATAGCTCCCTTGAAACCAAAAGGATTACGAGAAAGTAGGTGTTTATTTTATAAGGCTCTATTATGCCGGCAACAGTTCTTCTAGCAGCAAGAGTCCATGCATGCAGTGTGGAAACAGTGTGGAATGACAGGAGAAAGTCCATACGCGTCTAAACTTAGTTCTCTATCGTCACGAACTAATGAAACCGATTGTGGTGGTGTTACATTCGGAAACTCAATTAGAACGAGAGCTTTTTCTTCATCTACATAATAAAACGTAATTTGTGTTGTATCAAAGAGCAATTTCTAAGAAATAAAGGATGTTGTCAAAAGCTTGTGTATGTGACTAATGTGACAGAGTGTTTTACCCTGAGTAATGAATTCAGAGTGCTGGAGTGCTCGAGTCCGCGTCTTATTATTACTCGTCAACACTGCTGCTTTCTACTTTCTGATTCAGTACCCTTGAAAGATCTTATCTAATTGTAAGTAGCGCGGTAATGAATCAAAGCTGGCAAAATGAACTTCCCCTGAAGTGAAATCGCTTTGTTGTGTCAACCAGAGAACCACACCAGTTAATTTAGTTCTGCCTCCTAAGATCTCATCATCTTATTTGAACTTAATATCACGGAGGAATTCGTTCCACGGCTTTTCAAGCTTCTAATTTAATTCCTTGGATGAATACTTTTCGATATCAAAATGTCATATGTATGCCAGCAACCCTTCAGAAGATTCGATTGACGTAAACATAGTTAGATACCATGTTACCGTGCAAGCTGAACTGCGAATAAATGATACAAATAGCAAGCGAGTTTCCCTTATAATCATGAGAAATTGTGGTTGTGTATTCCAGAGGAGCTTAAGGAAGATCAGATAGACTGAATGTCAGAATGTATGGAATGGTGAGTTCTGATCATGCAAAACCACGAAAGGAAACATCACGTCACCTGCAGCAACAGGCACAACAGCAGCAGCAACAACAGCAGCAACAACCTGAAGAAGGTGGAACAGGACGAACTCCCCGATCATTCTGTGGAAGATTCTTAGGATTCATGAAACAAGCGTGGACTGGAGTGAAATTCGCATTAGGTAAGACTCATCGTAAGACACTTACATTGTTACATTCTTGGACTTCATTAGCCTAACAGCCTACAGAAGTGGTTCTGGTTGGACTAACAACATCCGGAGAAAGCGTATAGAACAGATTACGACTGCAAATTTTTTCTCGGAACAAAACAATGAGAAGTTTTGTGAAAGAGAATGGAGAAAGCATCAGAAGTAAGGAGGATCGAGGACAGGGTTCTAGGATCAACAAGTAGATAATGAAGAATCGTTGATTGGTAGGAGAGACGCGAGTGAATGTGTATGTGCATACTCACTGTGGAATACTGTGGATAGCACGTTTAGGCACACGCCACATATACGAAATAAGATGATAAGAATAACAACAAGGAGTACAGTCATGAATGACAAAGTTTAGTGAGATGTTTCTCTTTCTCGGTCCATCATCAGATTGGATTGGATTTTATTAACCATCTTGTCTTGACAGACCTCGAAGTTGTTTTCCATCGGTCAGTCAGTTTCTTTGCATTGTGTTGTTTGCTTCTCGGAGATGAAATGAGAGCAGATTTCTCCGTCCTTTTCTCCATCTTTCATCTCGAGACATGCATGTCACCGTTTTGAAACTCTGTGTGCATTGTCCTCTCCTATTGCTTAATCTTCCCTAGACAGATGTCTGTGTTTGTATGTCCTTCCACGATCCAATTTTATGACACCTTCTCCTCCAATATGTTTCTCCTTGTAAGTATCATATGAGAGAGACAGATAGAGCGAGGCTATATACGCATCTCTCTTCATGTATCCGGACTTAAGCAAAGTCTTCCTAAGGACAATCACTCGGAACAAATAACACTTGATATATACTTATATACTTTCCCTGTGTCACAAATCACGGAGATACGAGTTCGCATTCTATCTAGCCCAGATCTACATCTTATACTATCTCACCTTAATTTCCAAGTCGCAGGTGTGTAGGCATAATAATATCGCATTCCTTTTTTGTGTAGTTGCCTCGTGATCAGAGTCCGTATGTATCTTCAAGACATGATCAAGAAATGTGCTCAGTTCTGTGCACAAGGGAACTTTGTATAAAGTCCCTGACTAATATTAACTCTTGTCGGTTTTATATAATGAGTTGGAAGCAATCAAGGCCTAATTACTTATTACATAGGGAGTATAATCTCAAGAGCCGGGATTTCAAAGGATTTAGAAAATTACAGTTTCTGTGGTGGGTTTTAGATTCCGACATAGATGACTCCGAAAGTCCACCAAGGTACAGACCGGAGAGTGTAAAAGCCTTGTGTCGTCTCACAAGATTTTCGGAAGGAGAAATCAAGCGGATATACCGAGGATTTAAAGCAGAATGTCCATCGGGTATCGTTCAAGAAGATACTTTTCGTGATATATACGCCCAATTTTTTCCTCAAGGAGGTAAGTCCATATGATGATGATAAGTGTGTGGTGAGTTGTAGTTGTAGGCATGTTGTAGGGAATTTAAAGGACAAATCCCCAATGATAATATAAATTCTTATTATTCGGACCTCAAACTAATAGACCCGTGAATGGGCTTGAAGGGACTAGTTAATCTTATTACGAGGAAACCAATAGTGTACAATAATATTTCAGTGCTTACACAAAACTCTAATTTCACAGAGCGTTTGTTGCGTTTGGCTGATTGAAACATTTTGTTTGTTGTTTGTCTCCAAAGGCCAATTTAGAAAAGTTTATTTACTTAGTTCTTCATGTCCACTTGGAGAATCGTAAGTGAGGAACAATTAGGAGAAAGCAACGAATGGAAGGGACTTTCTACTTGGGAAAGCAAAGCTCTTAATTCCCCACGTGATGTTTGCTCATTCCTTAGCCTTACTAATGATATGTCCATGTCCATGTCCATTCATATTTATATTCTCCGGTAACTCTCACATCTTTCGCGAACCTCGCCAGTCTTTACCATATGCAGCAATTTGTCGAAACCCGTTACCCGTTTGTGTTATTTTTCTCATTGCCCTTGTCCGATTTCCGTTTCATTAAAAGACACGAGCTGACACAAATTCGACACGATTGAGATGTTCTTTTTTATTTCTCAAGCAGCTAACAGCAGTCACTACGCCCACTATGTCTTCAATACGTTGGACCAAGGGAGGAGTGGACTTATAAGTTTTGAGGTAAGTTTCCAGCAGATTTAACCCACAACCAACCAACAACACGATCAACTTTAACTTCATACTATACACAGACTTTTACATAAACTGGGAAACTACACAAACAAAATTACAGGGAAGCATGATTTTGTCAGAAGTTACTTCAAACTTCTTAACACTTAAGATGACATGACAAGTTCGTATAAAGGTAGTTTGGGAACCAACCTAGTTGATGATGGAATAGGGAGAGAGTATAAAATCCAGCGTGCACAACTTTGCGTATATTTATATTCTTCTGCTTCTGCTATTCTTGTTGTTGCAAAATTAGACGGTCAGTGTGACAAGTGACAGCCTTTTGGCAAGTTGTCTCAACTATTTCCAGCGTAAAAGTTAGATTAGAATGATTTATTGTCTGGAGCCTAGAAGTCTAGGCTGCTGTGAGTATATAGGGCTCGTGTTCTTTATTCTTACCTTCCACTTTAAATTCAAAGCTCTCTATATTCCTTTCTGCTTGAAAAAATGTTCTTTTATTATAGAGTGTATTTGAAGTCTGCTACGCATCGTGTATGGTGAAAAGAGAAAGTTATATGGAACTTAAATGTCTTTGATGATGAAATGAGTGTGTGTGTGTATGTGTGTACACAGGACTTTCTCACAGGGCTGTCCATCCTGTCCCGAGGAACTGTGGATGAAAAGCTACGGTGGACTTTTAGTTTGTACGACATAAATGGAGATGGGTACATTTCTAAGGACGAGATGAAAGATGTGGTTACTGCTATTTACGAGTTGATGGGAAACTGTGCAGAACCTTACCTGGAAGATGGGGCAGTTGAAGAACGTGTTGAAAGGATTTTTCTAGTAAGTTTCTACTATTTCTGTGTACACTTCAATTAATTAGCTTACTTCAGAAATAACCACAAACGCACAAACACACATGTGAGTGCGGTCAGACTTATTTTGCCGATTCCGTGCGATGTGTAACTAATCCACTTCTTTTTGTGACAGAAAATGGACCAAAATCAAGACGGGCTCGTAAGTATCGAGGAATTCCTCGATTGCTGCACCAAAGATGAAACCATTACGAACTCAATTTGTGTTTTTGATTCTGTAATTTAATCAAACTGGTAGCATGCCGTCACATAAATATATCTATCTATCATGTATGAGAGTATTTGTACTGCTATCCGAGTCCAAAAATATTTCTATAAGGCATTTGTGTAAGCGTATAACATAACCTGGGAGTCTCAATGTGCCAATTTATTTTATCTGTTAACTAAAAGTACACTAAAATATGCTTAAGTTAAATCGAGATGCATTTGTATTTGTAAAACTGAGTGCTACGACACAAATCGGAATATTCGGAATAGAAGTGTGTGTACAAGAATATAGTTTCATTTGATGAAGTTTATCTCATCGTGTGGAGTTCAGTGTACATGAATAAAGTGTGTTATTTTAAATACACTTGGGTAACTTGTTAAAAGAATTACCTTAATTTCATCATCCTTTACGTGTAGACAGAGAATAAGTTAATTAATGCATAATATGGATTTTTCTAACTAAACTCACAATCCACAGACAAACATGGAAGCTTCTGAGCTACCTGCGGCAACACGTGTATCCTTCACCGTGAGAACCGTGAAATGTTCCTTTCGGTTGAACTTCTTCTGGAGATGAGGTCCTCTACGAATTATGGCAGAATCGTTGAGGCTGTGGAGATGAGCGCAAGCCTCTTTCATTTATTTGAAGAATTTTATTTGAAACGCAAAGTTGAATTAGCGATTCGAAGTACAACAAGCGTGTGTAAGTTGTTTGCTTAGATGAAAGTGGCTGAGTGAGTGAGACACTGAAAGAGTCTTGTGTTTCCTACTCTCTGTAAATTGTTAGACACTGTGTGTGAGGAATATGAATCAAAGGAGACTGCGAGGAGTAGTGACGAGTTTAATGATTAATTTATTTGTTCTTGTACTGTTTGATAAACAAAATGAGTCGTACACATATTATAACCACAACCTAAGGCTAAGTTTATTACAAGTCCTCTACGTATTTCTGTACATCGGAGTGATTAAAGCATTGAGTGGGTCAGACATGTCGAACGGGCGAAGGTTCGGGAGATGTGGATGAAGATGGAAAGAGTGTAAATTGTGAGGAGAAAGGTGACTCCGTCTGTGGATTTCACATGAAAAGGCTTTTAGCACACTTTGGTTATGCGGGGAGGAGGAGATAGGGACTCAAGGGTAAGCAGCTCTTCCAGAATCAAAGAACAGAGGAGTTTTCATGGAGCCACCTCTAACTAATGAAGTGACAGGCGGAGAGGAATGATAAAAGTTTGTGGTAAGACGTGGAGAATAAGTGACAGACTTTCCATTTGACGATGGCATTGGAGGAGGTGCGGGTGGGTAGTATGGACTCTGAGATGGACTATTGCTGCTTGTGTAATTCCCACTTTGCGGAAGATAAGACGGATGAGAAGATGCACCTCGCTTCTTGTGACTCTGAAGAGTGCCACGGTCTGAGAGTGTTGTGAATATTGTGGAGATAGAGCCTGTGTGTCCAGGCCCGGCATTTTGAAGCATCTTCTTCCGTTTCTTCAGACTGCTTTGCTGGCTGATCGTGCTCAACTTCGGAATGAAGATGGAGAAGAGGAGCACTGTGGCGATTGCGATAAATGTGACGCAGGCCGCAGGTTCCTGGAAATCTGGAGGCCCTTGGTGAACCACTACAGCCCACGCGACTGCCACAGGGAGACTCAGACATGAGGCCAGTGTTATCTGAAAGGCGGTGCACAAAAGTAAGTGACGATATAGTAAGAAAGTAGGTAGGTAGGGAGAAAAGACAAGTTTATTTAGGCATACCCATTTAGCTTCGTTGTAATTCCTTCTGATTTTGAGGACTGAGGTTCCGTAGAAGAAGACGATGGAGATGAGGCAGCCGAGGTATGTGTGGAGATACAAGTAATGGTGAGGCGAGTAGAAACACTCCTGGATGACTAATCCGGTGTCAAAACTTTCTCCAATGTGTTCGTAGTTGTGTTCGGGATGTGGGGAGAAGAACCACTGGACATTGACTGCCAGTTGGACGGCCACGATGAAGATGAGAGTGATGAATTGATTCAAGGCGGAGACTCGACCTCCAAGGCCCAGAGAGACGAAGGACCGAAGTTGCATTGCTTTGAGGAGGAGGATGCCGAAGCAGATTGCAGTGGCGATGGAGGGGACGAAGACGCGGAGGTTGCACAGGATTTTGGAGGGTGGGAGGACGAAGAGGACTACGGAGGCATACATCATTATGATTCCTAAGAGGAGAAGGATGCCAAGCACTTGATTCCCATTAAGCGTCCCATCACACATCCGTTGCAAAACGTACACCAACATGTAGAGTGAGATGAAGACGCCTGTGATTGCAATCGCTATCACAACCATGGCCCACACTCTCGAGATGTAAAACTCTGGAGAGGACATCATTCTCCGAACATTAACAGACTCTTCCAGCTGAGCTCGAAGATAATCTTGACTTTCTCCATTTTTCGTTGTTTTTCCTCTTCTCATGCTAATCCTTGTTTTGCCTCTAGCTACGTTCCCTAATGGTTTCCCATTTCCATCAAGGATACTTGTTCCGCCTTCCAGGTTCATTCCCAACATTACATGCAGGATGAGACCGTCATCTTTCGAATACTGTCCGATCTACAAGAGTACAACATAGTTTACACATTCATCCTTGTAATCTCTCAGCTATATGACACCACAGTCAGCTCACACACACTCTAAAATCCTCCACTTACTTGTGAAATCTTCCCATTAGGCCTGCTTATGAACAAATCGTACTTCCTGCTGACTAATTTCCCCTGGAAATTAATCCGACCCCGCGTACCCTCCAATTCATGGCTGGAGGCTACAGTAGGCTCAGTAGGATCCACGACACCACCATCGCCTTCGTCGTACTTCATGGGAAAGTTAAGTCTCTTCAAAGCATCACTCACGGCGTTTGAGAGAAGGGCACGGTCACATTTTGTATCGTTCTGACACGATTCCAACTGTGCAGACCTCAGGGCAGCCGAGTAAGCTGACACCGCATCAACAATGAATCCAATCTGTCCAGATATTCAAAGAAACAACTTTTAAACTAATTAATTCCCACACAAATATGACAGTAGCCCTACGCATTAGTTACACACTACAAATTTTGAAATATCTACGTAAGTCATCAGTCACCCACGATAACGAAAGTATCTAGCAAGGATTGCAGTAAAGTAATATAGTCCACTTCCACTTAATTAATAACATAATAAGGTACAAAATACGTGTAGTCCAATTAGATCACGTATGTTTTGCAACATTCCTTTTCTCTCATGGCTTTCAGGGAATATGTAAGTTTGTAGGTTATGCTCAAAGGCTTTCGCTTACTTAACACACACAATGTAAGAAATACACATCCTTGAGAATAAAAACTTTTATATGAGTGTTTTGTTTGCAGTAATAATCCTCATCCTATTGCAAACGGTTGGAGGAGCTGAGTAGCCGTGAGAATTGAACTACAACTCCAATTAGATTGGCAGTGCAAGTGTAAGTAAGTGTTAACCTAATGCTGAGACTATAAAAATTAATGTCAGATTTGCAACGTGAATCTCCTACCCTATGCGTCTAATAAGTAACCCTCCTCCTTACCTCAGACTCCGGATGCACCTTCTTGTTCATGTACGAACTACTTAGATTTCTGCATACCGGCATCAGGACATCCGATTCTTTAATGATTTTACTTTTAGATCGCCTGCAGTGGAATACGCCCTCAACGTATTCAACAGCCTCCGCGTCTTCATTATTCACAAGAGCTCTCTGTTCAATACATAAAAGTGAGTTTAAACACATAATGACAAGATGCAGCGTTTGATCCAGCAGAGATGGGAGCAGGAAGTATAATATTTAATATTATTATGGATAGTGTTACCTTCAGTTTGTTAACAAAATATGTCTGGAAGTCTGAGTTGACTGCTACATGAGGCTGAAGAATTAACAAGGTCGACTGAAACTTGGAGCTCCAGTCTTTAATGAGTTCCTCGTCTGTTCCAACGGAACCCAAAATCCACGACTTTTCTTGCACCAAATGCTGAAATTCCTCAACAGCTCTTGAGTCTGCATTGCTTATCATGTTTTCTAATTCTGTTGATTCCAGGAGTAGGACGAATGTTTGCGCTTTGTTCTACAAACGTGATTTCACAAACCGTGAGTTTACTACTTCGTGTTGCCAGAAGACTATACAAAGGAGATAGTGATTTCTTAATGAACTGTAAGTTATTACCGCTTCCTTGTGGTAAAATTTGATTATAGCATCCAACAGTTTGTCATTATCTTTGTCGATGATCAGCGTATGCTCAATCTGAATTGATTTCGTTTTAGAAATCCTTTGGAACATTTTCACTGCGTGAGTGCAAGCAGAAATGACGGCGACATCAGTAGCTCCCAGTTGGTTAATAAGCGCAGTAATTCCCTTTAAAATGGAAGTAACCAATTACACAGTGCATTTCTCACATCGCTGCAGAGAAGGGATGTTTTGACTTTACCTCAGTTACACTAGAAATGTCCGGAGCTGTTGTAAAGACATTCGGATGCTTTGATAATACCAAACCAGCTGTTTTCGACGATGTCACTATTGCTGAGACATTCGCATTGTTCAAACTCTCTAACGGACGGTCCACAATTCTTTCATTGTTGCGACTCCCAATGGCTATCACACCTATCAAGCAATTTGTAAAAAGAATGTCTAAGTGTGAAGTTGTTTGGACTTTACTGTCAATAATAGAGCATTTTCTTTGATGTGTATTTGACAGGACATGAAAGTTTGCTTAAAGAAGGACACCAAGGAAGTGTCTCTCAGCGTGCGCACGCTTCTCATAAGTTTCGATGGGATATCGAAATTTTGAAAAGCCTTAAATTAGAAAATAAATGTCGTACCAATTAGGGGAGTGTGATCGTTTTCTTTAACTGAATTCAGTAAATGGTGGGTTTCTGTGAGAGCTGTTCCACTTTCTCCACATGTGTCATGAACTTCTAAATCTGTAACGAAGATATGTGAATCATGAGAATCATTGCAAATCAATCGAGAGATATGAACATCCGCGAGATAATACGGTGGGGCTCTGCTGTGGGGAACTTGCCTAATTCAAACTCTCCAGGCCATGACTTATTGTTGATCGTCTCCACAGCCCATTTGACTGCAACTAATTGTTGGTACGCATGGAGATTTAAAGGCCCACAAACGGACGAGGTCTTTCTATCCGCTTTCCCAACCCATGAAATAGGTTCGTGAAGGTCTACTAGAACTCCTGCAAACGTACACAAAATATATTCTAAAATGTAAAATCGTCCCAATTAACGATACCATGACTTTATTCATGATTCATGAATTCATACCCAGCTTTGCTACATTCTGATGGCTGCTTGATTGGCTCCAAGCATTTGGTAACGGAAGAACGAGCAAGGTGATTCCCACGAGAAGATGGGTCACATAACAACTGCCAACTGGGAACGATGGACGCATCACGTTCGAGTAGATATCTTCTTCCTTAACTTCACATCTATCAAATAAACCAAAATCATGTCAAATTATATTTCATCTTGATCGGAACAATATCAAAAAACTTAGTCCAAATCTTTCAAGCTAAACCAAAACTGTCAAGTCAATTGGTCTTTTTGCAGAAATACCGTGTGAGCCTTGAGCGAAGTATACATGATAAAGCAGAGATGCATATCCCAATCTCCTCAACAGAAACTAATCACGCTAAATGTGCAACCAGAGAACTGTGTCAGAAACGCAGTAGAGTATTTGAATTGGCTTTTTGGGCAATAAGAAAACCAATATATTATCTAAACGAACTCCTTTTCACAGAATTGGAGTTAGTAGTTCATCTGTTATTTACGAGTGTATGGATATAATTGACTTGTGCACTTAAGACTCTTTCACTTTTAATTTTTTCGTCCTTCATCTTTACCATTTTTCATTCTCACGAATCATCACAATAATTTCTGAGGTCGTAAAATACTGTCAATTCTCCATTGACGTGCAGTTATCTTAATGTAATAATAATATTTATTACTTTATCAATTGAAACGAAAGTTATGAACATTAACAATTACCAATATGACCTGAAATCGCATTACAAATTAAGCAATTAAATACATGCATAGGTTAATGCATTTCTGTCGACATCTGATACTTACTCCTTATTACTCCTTACAATTTAACACATCCAAGTCTTGCTATAGTCAAGTAACAATTTGTAACATCACAAGAAATCCACACGTTCCTGCAACTGCAAGCCTTTTCATAGAAGTTCACACTTGGATTGAACATACATGAATGAATGACATCAAACAAGCACAAGGAACGTATTGTATGACAAAGAAGCAAATAGCAGTTCTGACTGCGACAAGAAGTTTCACGCGCTAGGAATGACATTCTTGAAGTTTCCTGCTGCTTTTACTTGTGTACAATCTGGGAACAGTACATAATGCTGCGAGTCGTTTACAGTAGTTTGTCAATATGTCAAATGTCACCTGACAGACGGATGAACACAGGTCTGTTTATTTGGTCTTTGAAGCGTCGAAGCATAAATTGTAGACAACAAAGATTCGTGAATCTTTCGTGTGCTAATAATGCCAGTGTCACCGAGTGTTCCACCAATGCGCGTCTCGAGTTTACTTGAAGAAGCTTTTCTACTGTCACTAATTGAGTGACATCATATCATAGCGATACTTTCGTCCGTTGCCGGTAAGAACCAATCGATTAGTGAGCGGAATGACTGCTCAGAAAGTAGCACTAGGCTTTAGAACAAGATTCGGTGAAAAGAATCTTTTATGTGTAAAATGAGGTTGTACTTACTGCTGCATTACATCATAAAACAAGACAAAAAAGTGATTCAAAAGATTTGACTGAAAATCCCGTCATTACCCAAACCTTACTTCCTGTCACGGTCTACTAACAATCTACAATTCTAAATAGACCTCAAGACCAAACATTACTCACTGAGCAAATGTACTTCTAGTAGTTCTAGTTCATATTCAACAACATTACCTCACACCCCTTAGGCACTCACACAGCCAACCCGGAATAAATGGAGAACAA